>VDFB02267189.1:0-84572 GCA_007258455.2 Sequoia sempervirens
GTGTCCTTTTGACATAAGATATGTCAAAATCATATGACTGAAGTTTGCTAACCCACTTCTGTTGTCTCTCATTCAAGTCTCGTTGTCCAAGGAAATGCTTCAAGTTGTTATGATCAGTCTTGACACAAAACTTGCTGCCAACTAGGTACTGCCTGAATTTGGCCATAGCATGCATGATAGCCAACATTTCCTTGTCCTAAATAATAAAGCTCCTCTCAGGACCCCTTAGCTTCCTACTCTCAAAAGCTATCGGATGACGGTCCTGCATAATCACTACACCAATACCTTCTCCACTAGCATCACAATGAAGCTCAAAAGGTTTGGTGAAGTCTGGCAATGCTAAAACAGGGCATGTCGTCATCAAATGTTTGAACTTCTCGAAACACTCTTGTGCTTGAGGTGTCCAAACAAATGTTCCCTTCTTTGTTAAATTCGTAAGTGGTGCAGCATGCCACGAGAACCCACTAACAAATCGACAGTAGAAGGCACATAATCCCACAAATCCCCTGAGTTGAGTCAAGGTCTCAGGAGTAGGCCAATCAATGATGGCATGAACCTTGTCAGGATCCATGCGAACTCCCTCTGCGCTGATGATGTGACTCAAATACAAAAGTTCGGCCATGCCTAGTACACACTTGGACTCCTTGGCGTACAAGGACTCCCTGTCAAGTATACCCAACACAATATGCAGGTGAACCAAGTGCTCCTCCCAAGATCTATTGTATACCAATATGTCGTCAAAGAAAACAAGGACAAATTTCCTCAACTGAGGATGGAAGACCCTATTCATGGTGGACTGGAAAGTAGTTGGTGCGTTGGTTAAGCCAAAGGGCATAACCAAAAACTCAAAATGTCCACAATGACATCTAAATGCAGTCCTCTCTACATCTTGCTCTCTGACCCTAATCTGATGGTATCCTATCCTCAAGTCAATTTTGGAGAAATAACAAGCTCCATGAAGCTCATCTATCAACTTATCAATGCGGGGGATGGGATACCTGTTCTTTATTGTTCTTTTGTTCAGTACACAGTAGTCAATGCACATTCTGAGTGTACCATCTTTCTTCTTCACCAAAACAACTGATGAAGCGAAAGGAGATTTACTCGGCCTTATGTGTCCCATAGCTAAAAGTTCCTTAATTGTTTTCTCAATTTCATCCTTCAACCGCTTTGGGTGCCGATAAGGAGTAATCATGACGGGCTTGGTGCCCTCCTCCAACTCAACAATGTGCTCTATGCCTCTATCAGGAGATGTACCATGTGGAATGTCACTGAACATTTTTGCATGCTTAACTCTAAGCTTCTGAACATCAGGATGGTAGGGTGTTTTCTGTTGCTCCTCATACGTAGGCATTAATTTACAATCTGCTGCCCACTCTACCATGTCACGTCTAATCAACCTCTCCATTCTCCTGAGAGTAATAAGCTTCAAGTTGTTGTCCTTGATGGCCTTGAGTACGTGGTTTGTTCCATCAACCTTGAACTTCATCTCCATCTCTCTAAGGTTGAGTGTGAACTCGCCAATTGCATGAAGCCACTTCATGCCAAGAACTACATCTGTGCCACCCATGTTAACCACATAGAAATCTGCTTTAAACTCATAGTTATTGAGTTTCATAGGCAGATCCAGAATCATTCTCTCACAATTGAGAGTGTACCCATCAGCAACTTTCACTCTATTTCCTTCATACTACTGAGTTTGAATTCCTCGTTTTTCCACTAATCATGCATCTATTAAATTATGTTATGCACCTATGTCAAGCAAGCAAATGACTCTTTGACCAGCCAAGAGTCCACGTAACGTGAAGGAGCCTTCCTTTTGCATACTAGACATGTGAGCTTCCTCTAATTTTGTTTCTCCTTTGTTTTCCTCTTCATTTTCTGAGTTATTAGCCTCTGAAGTCTCTTGATCAGCTTGCTGGTCTGCTGTAGCAGCCATATTATCTCCCTCATAAAACCACTCCAATTGCCTATTTTGACCTTTAGGCTTGAGGGGACAGTCATGGTTAAGGTCATACGAACCCTTGCAATAGAAACAAAGCTTTCTCCTACGTAAATCATTGATTGTCTCTCTATCCAAAGGAGCTGCAAACTTTTTCTTTTGGTCTTGGTTTTTTGTTTTCCTTGGATCAAATTTACTGTTATTGTAGGACGAAGATGGTTTGGATTCGAACTTACTACGAGGAGTGGTAAGTTCCATGCTACGAGATTTCCTCATAGCCTCTTGCAAGGTAGGTGGATTGAATGCCTTGATCCAACCTTTCATAGGCTCAACTAGTCCCTCTATGAATAGTATAACCAATCTCCTCTCTGATATTCCTGTTACCATGATCGAGAGCTTTTGAAACTCTCCAATATAGGACTCTAAACTACCAATATGCTTCAACTGAGCAAGATCCCTGAAGTATAACTCTGGATCACGTTTGTCAAATCTCTCAACCAACCTATCTGTGAACTCCTGGTAAGCAGTGATCTGGTCATGCTGTAATGTCACCATGCAATGGTGCCACCAATCATGGGCTACGCCATCCAAGTGTAGAGCTGCGAACCTTATGGCATCCTCTTCTGCCATTGGACATAATGTTAAGAAGGTATCTAGTTTACTCACCCAAGCTCGAGCTGTGACTCTGCCACTGCCATCAAAGTTGGTCAACGTGAGTTTGTTGCCTGTCTTAGATCATGGTTCCTATTTCTAGGCCTCTTGTCTGTCTTGTTCCTACCATGCTCTCTCTTCTGGCTCATAAATCTGTCAAAGTTAAGGTGATCCTTAACTCTTTGCAGTAGTGCCTCCCACTCATCATGTAATGTCATCACATTATCAGTAAATGCCACGTCACCTTCCTCCTCGTTTCCCTCTTCGAGTTCATTTCTCCCGAACGTAGGGTGAGTAGGTCTATCATAGGCGTGTTTTGGAGTAATTGTTCTCCATGGGGTTCCATGTACACTACCTTCCTGTTCATGATCCTGATTCAGCCTTCTATGAACAGTCAAATGTTGTACGGCGGTACTAAGTTGCTGAAGTACATTCACCACCTATTCCTGTCCAGCAACAAGCCCTCTCAATATATCTCTAGCTTCTCTGTCTTCATTCTCAGCACGGTTTCGAGGTTGTTCAACCTCATCTCTGTCACCCATGTTTTCAAATGGTATATCTTCGAACTGATTATCAAATGGAAACTCCTCAAATGGATTTTTCTGAATACCAGGTCTCCTTCGTGAGTAATACCTGTTATATCTACCCTGATGAGGCCGCATATGTATAATTAACCCTCTAGGCTGGCAGGATTATAGCTCTGATACGACTGTGAAGAGCCTAACTGGCTCCAACTCAAGATCTGGACTAAAACTATCTGTTTTTGTGTTTTTGTTGTATTGATGAATTTTGAGCAACAAGTATAGAAGTGCACCAAGCATAAAAATGGAAGTGAAACTAAAATATGAGAAATTCAAGAACAACTGCAATACTATTATTGATTTGGCAATTCATACAAAGCAATTGCATACAATCAACATACCTGGAAACCTCCAGAATAATTAAATAAAGTGGATCTATACATGCCAAGCGAGATATGCTGAAACTAAGAAATAGCAATGCCCTAGCTCTAGATCTGCTTTCTCCCACGCAGAAACTTGAGAAATGCTACTGAGAAGTATAGGCGCCCACAATGGACTCAAGAAATGGCCCAAAAGGAAGGCATTTCTTCCTTCTCCTTCACACGGCCCTTCCAGATGAAGCACCTCTCCCAATGCAAAGTACAGCCTCTAAAAGATGTTGAAGATTCTTTATTAAAAGCATGAATATTGATGAAGATGGCGTCCAGATGAAAGAAGCCCTCTTCCTTATTGTAAACTGAAATCTATTGAACAGAATAACTCAGATGTAGCACAAATGAACTCCTATATGAAGCTCCCTCAGTAGCAACCATTCAACTGGTATTTCACAGTCTCACAATCATAGATCAATGAAGAATTATCGCTCTCCAATGAAGAAATTCCTGAAATACTTGTCCTCAGACAACAACCATAGAGAAGATACAAAGATGCAATGTCAAATGATCAAAAGGTGAGGTTGACTTGCATCTTTTTCCTTATATCTCCAAAAAGCACGACTTCCAAGAAAAACCCGACTTTTTCCATTTAAAATACATTAAAATGTATTTAAGTCAAAATCAATAGTCATTTAAATGACTTGAGCATACTTTTTCACTTAAGTGATTTAATTATCACTTTATAAAATATTTAAGTTGTGTTTCTTTTTATAAAGTCAATTTGACTTTATAATAAACCAATAAGTTAAATAATTAACTTAACCACAAAAATATTCATCACTCCCTCCAAACTCAGTATTTCTCTATGCCATCAGAAGCTGGCGAACACTGAACTACAAACGCCTTGTTGGCGTTTAAATTCGCACCTTTGGAATGCGTACTTGAAACGGACAGCTATGCACAGATAAACTGCTCTTCAAATTAGGAGGGGAAGCTCCCTCTTGCTGATGGTGTTGAAAGAAAGTAAACTAAGAACTAAGTTGCCTATCTTTTTGATCAGCTTAGAGCACAAGGTTTATTAAACACAAACGCCGCAGCT
The DNA here is from genome assembly GCA_007258455.2 of Sequoia sempervirens. Classification (NCBI taxonomy): domain Eukaryota; kingdom Viridiplantae; phylum Streptophyta; class Pinopsida; order Cupressales; family Cupressaceae; genus Sequoia; species Sequoia sempervirens. Next base: position 4,588 of record VDFB02267189.1, read on the forward strand.
GAGATTTTCTGTTTTACAAACTTCAACTACGACTAACTTAAACTAAAGACGTTTCTAACTTCTCAAGTAATAAGCAGAGCAAGAGAAACTAGAAATGAACAAAGTTGATTTCTAACAAAATACTTCACTAAACTCTCTCTCAACAAACACCTACACACTTCAATTGAAGTTGAAATCAAGATCATAAAAGTAGAACATAAATAACGGAAATCTGATATGTTATATCAAGGCAAAGGAGGCTCATGATTTTATTACTCAAATTTCTGGAACAAAACTCACTTCTAACATGCCTGGAACAAGAAATTGCAGCTAAAGAGGCTTGCAATCTTGCTCTTACACAATAGAAACAGCAATCACAATAACTCCTTGTTGGCTAAAAGAGACTCAACAATTTGCTATCACAAAACAAATGAACAACACTTGAATAACAAATAGAAGGCATAATAGGCTCAGCGTTTTGTTATCACTAGCATGGTTAAAGAAACTAATGAGCAAAGGCTCTTATTTATAGACAAGCAGAGGAGTAGGGAACCCTAAAATCTCCTTGCTTTCACAATCTAGGGCTTGCTCAGCAAGCAAGCTTTATTTCTAAATCTAGAAAGAAGATAACATCTAACACCGAAGAAAGCAGAAAAAGCGGGAAACGCCAACTATTACATTTATCTTCTTTCTATTCTCAAAGAATGGATAAAAATTATTCCAAGAATAGAAAGAAAGCGGGAAAGGAAGCTTCTATGTGGCATAGCCTTTGGAAATTACATTCTACATCCCCACCCCCCCGCCCTTTCCATCTCCAATCTGACCTTCCATCCATTATTGCCATTGATAATTCCATCCTTCTATCCACCCAACACTTTTATCCTTGGTGCAAGAATGGATTTTCTCCTTAGCAATATGAACATTGGCCAATCCTAAGCATACCACATACTACATCTAAGCCAAACACAAGAATCAACAATCCTACATTTCAAACCAAACCTTAAAGATTGGGATCCCCTACCTAGCATCCAATCCACAAGACCAATTGCCTCCAAATCCTATCTATGCATCCAATCCACTAAGCTCAAGCTCCTAATCATCCACACACCACACAAGCAACATTGTTGAACAATCTTTCTAAGCCTAGCCATGCAGCCTAGTGAATATTCGAAAAAAAAAAAAAAAATCCATAAGCTTCATCCTAGGTCTCAATAAAAATTCAAACCTTATTAAAGCAACCAATCATCATCAAGATATATATTATTCCCAATCCTCACATTGTTCCCAGGATATATCATTCCCACGTGTCAACAACATTATCATCATCATCATCATCAAGTCAATCAATTGTTGGCTTTCAACTTGATCAAGCGTAGAGTTATGTTTGTCTTTATCTTTTATGCATGCTTGTTTGTGTGTGTGTATGTGTCTTCTTGTTTTGCTTTGCATTTACAGTAAAAAGTTCAAAAAACAATGCACAAAATGTTTGGTTTAGTTCCCACAGCACATTTCCTCAAGGACTGCATAGTTCTTTATACCATAGAAGCATAAATCTGCAAAAAATTCCGATTAATCGTGATTATTAAAAAATCAGCAGGTTGGACGATTTTTTCCCTGATTTTTTGAAAAATTTGTTGATTTTTTGGTCAATGATTTTTCCCATATCAAACTGCAAAATCGCCAAAAAAATGTGTTTAAAACTTGCAAAAAAACGCGAATAAAATCACGTTGATTTTCGCGCAAAAAAAAAACCATGAGACCAGAGCTTGTTGCTTACTATTATGCTTTGATAGATTTTTTCCAAGCATCCGTAGCTTGTTTGAAGCACCTGTTTTAGGCTTTTAGCCATAGCAGCAAGGCAGTGAACTGTTTGATAAAATGCTTTGGTGTATGAAAAATGTGGTAGCATAGATAAGGCAGTGAACTGTTTGAAAAAATGCCTCAAAGAAATTTGGTCTTATGGTGATGGAATGCCATGACAAATGCCAGACAAGCAATTTTTCAAACAGTTCACTGCCTTGTCTATGCTATTGCTTACTATTATTCTTTGATAGATAATTTCCAAGCATTCATAGCTTGTTCAAAAGCACCTGTTTTAGGCTTTTAGCCATAGCAGCAAGGCAATGAACTGTTTGATAAAATGCTTTGGTAGACATGTATGAAAAAAATATGTGGTAGCATAGACAAGGCGAACTGTTTGAAAAAGTGCCTCAAAGAAATGTGGTCTCATGGTGATAGAATGCCATGACGAATGCCAAACAAGCAAATCGCTATGGATTGTCATGGCATTCCATCACCACAAGACCACATTTCTTTGAGGCATTTTTTCAAACAGTTCACTGCCTTGTCTATGGCTTGTCATGGCATTCCACCATGAGACCACATTTCTTTAAGGCATTTTTTCAAATAGTTCACTGCCTTGTCTATGATATTGCTTACTATTATGCTTTGATAGATATTTTCCAAGAATCCATAGCTTGTTCAAAAGCACCTATTTTAGGCTTTTAGCCATAGCAACAAGGCAGTGAACTATTTGATAAAATGCTTTGGTAGACATGTATGAAAAATGTGGTAGCATAGACAAGGCAACGAACTGTTTGAAAAAATGCCTCAAAGATACATGGTCTCATGGTGATGGAATGCCATGACAAGCAAATTGCTATGCATTGTCATGGCATTCCATCACCATGAGACCACATTTCTTTGAGGCATTTTTTTCAACGCCTTGTCTATGCTATTGCTTACTATTATGCTTTGATATATTTTTCCAAGCATCCATAGCTTGTTTGAAAGAACCGTTTTAGGCTTTTAGCCATAGCTAAGGCGTGAACTGTTTGATAAAATGTTTTGGTAGACAAGTATGAAAAATGTGGTAGCATAGACAAGGTAGTGAACTGTTTGAAAAAATGCCTCAAAGAAATGTGGTTTCATGGTGATGGAATGCCATGACAAGCAAATTTCTATGGATTGTCATGGCATTCCATCACCATGAGACCACATTTCTTTGAGGCATTTTTTCAAACGGTTCAACCTTGTCTATGCTATTGCTACTATTATGCTTTGATAAAAAAATTTCAAGCATCCATAGCTTGTTCAAAAGCACTTGTTTTAGGCTTTTAGCCATAGCAGCAAGGCAGTGAACTGTTTGATAAAATGCTTTGGTAGACGTGTATGAAAAATGTGGTAGCATAGACAAAGCAATGAACTGTTTGAAAACATGCCTCAAAGAAATGTGGTCTCATGGGTGATGGAATGCCATGACGAATGCCATGACAAGCAAATTGCTACGGATTGTCATGGCATTCCATCACCATGAGACCACATTTATTTGAAGCATTTTTCAAACAGTTCACTGCCTTGTCTATAGCTTGTCATAGCATTCCATCACCATGAGACCACATTTCTTTGAGGTATTTTTTCGAACAGTCCACTGCCTTGTCTATGCTATTGTTTGCTATTATGCTTTGATGGATCTTTAACAAGCATCCATAGCTTGTTTGAAAGCACCTGTTTTAGGCTTTTAGCCATAGCAGCAAGGCAGTGAACTGTTTGATAAAATGCTTTGGTAGACATGTATGTAAAATGTGGTAGCATAGACAAGGCGGCGAACTGTTTGAAAAAATGCCTCAAAGAAATGTGGTCTCATGGAATGCCATGACAAGCAAATGCAATTGGCAACTGATCATAGTTATTAGTTATGCAATGTGAAGTAATTGCATAACTGCTTAGGTTGACTTTGTAAAAAACTATATTGTAATTGAAATTTTGTCATCTATCAACATCTAGTTATTAGTTATGCAATGTGAAGTAATGCTTTGAGTTTGAAAGATGTGCAATGCAATGTAATCAACAATATGAATATAAACTACAAAAATCTATTTGCTACAATTCATTAGTTAAACTCTTTATTTTATTTTCTCTCTATATCTCTATACTATGGAAATGCCTTTCAATTTCAAAAAAAAAAGTTTTTATCTCTTGTTCTACAATTTTTTACGTTTTTTTTTAAATCCCTATTTTTTCCCGATTTTTTCAAAAAATCTTATACTTTTGGTTTGCCAATTTTTTCCCCAAAAGATTTTTGCTACTATGCTTTATACTATGTTGCATCTTGAGATTCTAATTGTTGGTGCATGAGTCTTGTCTCTGCTTTTTTATTTATTGTTGTTTTTCATGCATTTGTGTGTTTCTTTTTTGTTTCTTTTCATGCATTTGTGTATGTCTTTTTTTTCTTTTATCGTTTAAGTTATTTTTTCAAATCAATCCTCCACACATATGGCACATCGTCATCATGATCCATTATATCATGATGCATAAAATCTATGCAAACTCAAAAATGTTGCTCAAACACATTGAAATCTCTTTGTAGATTGTCAACATCTATCTATGCTCAAATACTCCAAGAGGATCTCATGCTACTTCATTTCCATTTCTAACATCATAAGCCATAATAAAGCAACCTCATCTAATAAGTCCATCATCCCCACTCAATTCATCCCTTTACTAATTTCAATTTTGTCCACTTCAAGAGCACACCCGTGTTCTTCAAATCCACTTGTCCTCTCAAGGGGTCATCCCATCATCCATCCAATCCTAAATCTAAAGCCTCTCTAAGCATTAAAGCATCCTTCAAATCCAATCCCAATCAACCCACGTTGTTCTCATGATATATTGTCCCCACATCAACAATATTATCAAATCAATCGATCCTTAAACTTTGATGCACAAGGCATCTTCTATTGTCAAGTGCTTATATCTATTTTCTTTGAAATAGCATTGCTTCTTGTAGTCGCAGCATCATTTCAAAGAGGGGCAAAATGTAGACACTAAAATTTCGCATCCACTCATTTCCACATTGTCACCTCCATCTCAATACCTAACAAAATCCATTCATTAAAATAATTCATCTTACATTAATTAACCCACTTTATCAAAACTAAATTGATTAAATAATCTTTATTATTTAATTAATTTAAATAAGTCATTTTCTTACAAATTTTTAAAGTAATCCATTATCAACAAATAACTCAATAAAAATAATTAAAAAATAAACATGATAAATCAACTCATTTAACTCGTTGATCAAATAGTTAACAAATCTTCGAAGGAAAAAATCAATTAACAAATTAAAATTAAATCAATTAACTCTTTGATCAAATTAAATAAATAATTCCATTAAATCAATAAAGGAGCTAATTATCTAATAATAGCTGCCACCTTTCCTCATCCACTCCACCTTTATTGGGATAAATCCTAGTCATTCACCTATCTCCTCAAAATCCTATAAATTGAGATCAAATCCCTCATTTTTCAAGAATCATAATCCCAATTTGAGCAACTAAATGTTAACCGAACAAGCAACGAACATAAAGTATCAAATCAAGAGCATATCCTTTTCCACTCTACAAAGGTTTGCATGGAGTTATTATAGTAAGTTTTATATGGTTTTTAATTCTTATTTATGCTCCGATTCTCATGTTTACACACAAAAGGCAATGTTTAAGTACCAAGGAGTGACCATATAAGTGGGAGTTTAATCTACATGCAGCCTATGTGCTAAAGGCCAACTTGGCATGGAAGTTTAGACCAGATCTCAACTAGGATAAGATTAAGTTAACAATATTCATATGGAAACACCTAGGATTGGCACTATAAAGACCAAGGAAAACAAAGAAACTTCCAATGAACAAATCCTCACTTACAAGAAAGTCTTAACTAGTCAAAAAGTTGTCATCAAATGCCCTCCATCAGTTAAGTCCAAGAGTGGAATATCACCAAAGAAATAGGTGGTAGTTGATATATTGTATGGTGATGAGTAATATTTTTCATTGGAAGGAGAGTTCTAGTGAAGATGAGTTCAAACAAGTAAGCAAAGTTCAAATGAGGTACATCGCATGCCTATGTCTACAATATTGCAACCACCATAGTTACTAGCACTTCCATACCAGCAACACACAAGTACCCTTTGAGAAGCCTTTCTCCTCAAGGGACAACCCATCATGTTTAAAAATCGCCAAATTATAATACCTATCAATATATTGTAATCACTAAGCTGGGTGGTGTATCTCCTTTGTCTAATTCTTTTGTTTTCTTACTGCCCATGGACTTATTTTGTTCTGAATACATAGTTGTGTCATCCACCAACATATTTTCTTTGGCAAACACAACTTCCAACACAACTCAATTGGTAATAGGAAATTTGCATCTATTTCCCATGAGTACACCACCTGAACAACCTATCATGGTGGAATCAATTAGAGTGACATGTTGAGCACATGGAAATAGCTGACCTGGACTTCCTTAGAGTGACAACCACAATAAAATTAGCCAGCATGTAGAGGGATAAAACCTAAGACCATCCCCATAACAATTAGAGATGATGAAAACTCTTCATACAAAAATTATGCTTGAGCCCCAATTAGTTAAAAAGAAGGCAGAACAAGAATTGGAACATACACAAGATAAGGCCATGGTTATTGTTATGTACCTAGGAATATGATATTATAATGTGGCACACATCCCTTAAAGTTAGTTATATTGGGTCATTTGCACAACTTGAGTAATTAACTATATCAAGTGAAGAGTATGCCTTCATTAGGATTACCCCTCCATTGTATTGTTAGGAGGAGGTCTATATAAAAGAGGTGATTAACATTGTAATGAGAGGTGTGGAGTATAATATTGTATTTGGGATCTCTTGGAGATATAGTGGGGAGTGGCTTCTTCCATTAAGAGTATTGTACAATGTTATGACTACAAGAATTATGGAGGAAACCATAATGTAAACATGATAGTACAGGGAATCAACAAGCCAATCACTGTGGACCTATCAGAATCAAAGGAACAACTACAACAATCAATGGTATCATAGAAGTAATGGCTATTCATGGAAGCAAAGGAGGACTTACCATAATAAGGAATGGAATCAAATGGGTGCAGCAAAATATGGCTCAAGGATGGGATCTAGGTAGTGTCAAGCAAACACCACTACAAGGATCAACTATGGATGGTTGGATGACTAGTCATGGTATCATATTTGTAATAACTTGCAACAGTCATACTATTTGGCTTCTTCTCATGTTTCATGGATGAAACCTGTCAAGGAAGGGATATAATATTATAATGTATTTAGGTGGATGGAGATGCCGACATGTGCCACACATCCCTTAAGTTAGTTATATTGGGTCATGTGAACAACTTGTGTAATTAATTATATCAGGTGATGAGTAGTTTCATTAGGATTACCCCTCCATTGTATTATTAAGAGGAGGTCTTTATAAAGGAGGAGATTATCATTGTAAGGAGAGATGTGGAGTATGATACTATATTTGGGTTCTCTTGGAGATATGGGGGGAGTAGCTTCTTCCATAAAGACTATTGTATAGTGTTACCCAACCTCAAAGGTTTACTCTATTTCTGCATGTATTGGATATTATGACATCTTGGCCAACAAAAATCTAATGTTGTGTGAAATCTGACTTATTCATTATATTATTTCCATTATTATTTGTGTGGATCTTATCAATTACTTTAAAGTAGTGAGTGGGTAATTGTGCAGGAAGAGTAGATAGATGACTTGAGGATATGTGTGATCTTTGTAGTGTGGAAAAGGGCAGTACTGGCCAAAAGCACAGTTAAAGTGAGTAGGAAAATAGTGCAGAGGAGTAAAGGGATGAGAATATGCCTTTACTTTCATCCCTCCATTCAATCAACATTGCTCCTCAACTTGGTTGTAGATTGTGGGAGGCAGGCAAAGAGTTGAAAAGAGTTGATTTGCTTAGCCGAAGCATCAACCAAAAAAGTGATGCCCAAGGTTGACACTTAATTCTAATTTGTCACTCAAGAGCAAGAGGCACGCTTCTGTAGTTTGTTGAGCAGAGCAGACTGACTACTCACTATTTGACTTGAGCACCATGATTAATGGGTTCCAACACTTCCACACTAGTCCATCATCTGTACATCCAGCTGACCATGGATTAGCTTCAACACTAATATGTGGACCTGAGATGTCTGATTGTACATGCCCAAGGTCTATAAGATAAAATTGCACAAGATTGTGATGATTTGATATGTAGTGACCTGAAAGTCATTAGAAACAAATAAGGATAGATAGTAAAAGAAAAAGGACCATTTTTTGCCAAGCAACAGCAATTTTCCAGTTCATAACTCCTGCCTGAAAAACAATCATGATAGCAGTTGTAAAGCACATCCCATACTAAAAGCCAGAGATTTAAGGACAACCCTCAGAAAGTAACCACCAAGGATGAAGACATAAGTGTCTTATTGGAAACAAAGCAGCAGAATTCAAGACATAGCAGAAGGAGCTTGAATAACTCCACAGTATATTTTAGCAAACAAGCAGAAAAATGAAGCAGAGATAATAGCGGTCCAACTAAAGATAAGAAGACAACAGAAGCAACTCTATGGGTTAATGCAGCAGATACACACATATTAAAATACTTGAAAAGGGAGAAGAGTGAGTTGCTCAGCCTACAAGCAGATCTTGAAAGATTAAAGACCTTGGTCAAAGGTTTGAGATTGAACCTTTGTTAAACTCTTGCAAATTGTTTGAGATTGCACTATGCCAAGTGAAAGATGAAGAAATTTATGACTAATGGAGGCTCAGGTAATGAGAAGAGAGAGAAGGAAATGGCAAAGACTTGGGCCTAAAATTATCAAAGATAGGAAGATGGCTAAGCAAATTCCTCTATTACTCCATTCAAGTGATACATCAGCATAAGGTAAAGCAGAGACAAGCCTTAGTATTGGCACACAATTTGAATGGCGATGCCATAAGGAAAGGGCAGGCAAGCCTCATCCAAAACTTTGCCCAAGAAGGAAACACATAAAATCAGTGATTATGGCACCACTTTACCGTGGCATAGCCAGTTAGGAATAGTAGTTGGGATGGCGATAAGTCATAAGAGTTCCACTTGGTTCCTAAAAGTGCAAGTGTGTTATAAAACTGTGACCAATATGGCAATGATTTCAATGAAAAGCGCCAATCATTAAGGAGGAAGAATCATAAGTTATATACACACACAAAGTTAGTGGCTTTGCCACCTCAAATTAGCACCTAGGACAATCATAAACATGTCAACAATCTTATGCAATTCTGCCATCACTTGAAGGTCATAAACAGAAGTCATAAAAAACACACATTTTGTTGATGTTATTAGCAGCATCAGGCTGCTTCTTCCAGGTCCGCGCGATTGGAGACAATTCAAATGTAGCCTAACGGCTATTTGAATTGTATTTATTATATTCGTTATCCTACTCTTGGCCGACTTGAGATGATTGAAGAGACATATCTTTTGTTGACATTTAATATTTGTTATATTAATGAAGAGGTGCGATCTTCTATGGAGACCGACCTTGTACTTAGTGGAAACACGTCCTTTCATATTGGGCCGACTCTTGGATTTGAAGAGGCACGACTTCCCTCTCCTCTAGTATATATGTTTGATTGATGTTCTCTCCATTCATCGATTTTCATTATTGTTCTTGCATTACTACTTGGCGAGTTATTCATCAAGGCAGATCGACTGTGTTAGAGGTTGAGATTTCATCTGTAGATTGCAGTATATTGGATCTGTGATAGCATCAGATTGTGGTGCATGTTATAGGCCTTCATATCGGCCCCTATTGTAAAGGAGACTCTATTGTTGATTCAATATATAAGTGATATATTGTTGCTGGGTTTTTCTCCCTCAAGAGGAGGGTTATCCCAGGGTATCTGTTGTGTTCTTGTGTCTGTTTTTGAATTAATTTCTGAACATTAAATCTGATCTTAAAACTAACACATTTTAAGTGGCTAAACCAGCCAAACCACGACAGGTAAAGATGGCAAGTTGAACTTGAAAATGCAACAAGAAAAGTGGCAAGATGATTAGTGAAAGGTGAAAGTGGCAAAGTGAACACGAAACTGCATACAGCATATGGAAAACATGTTAGTAATCTGTGTCACCCTAAAGAAAGATCAAATTTGATCAATTACACACTTTTTGGTGGCAGAGTCACAAAGAAAATACAATTCAAAGGTGGTAAAGATAGTCTAAAAACAAGATTAAAGTAAAAGCTAATTAGAATATCAAAATTTCACACATTTTGAATGCCATATTTTGAGTGCCATTGTCACATGAAAGTTCTTTGAGGTGGCACCACCACATGAAAACTTGGTCTTGCTTCTTAAATCAGCAACTTCAGATTTTTAATGCCAAGTCAAGCATTTTAAAGAAAAATCAACGAATCATAGCCATATCTTATCACCAAGTGGCCTACACTAAAGAGAGCAAATTTTTATGTAATGTCCCCTTCGGCCACCTAAGTGTTAATGAAGGCCCTTAGCTTATTTTGTTCCCGTGGGCTAACTGGGAAGTTTAAAAAAACTAAAAGTAAGGGAATAATTAAAATATTAAATAAATTTGTTGAAATAAAGTTAATTTTCGAACAACTCATATCTAATTAATTTATAAGTGACTTTTGTAGGAAATTTAAAAGTACGGGAAATAATATAAAAAAAGGCGTTTGGGGAAAGAAAGAGCATTCTCATGCAAAAATTTTATGGTGAAAGTTTCTTCAAACCCTGGCTTCTCAAAGAGCCTAGATTTTATAGTCGGAGGACAAAAATCCTTGTGGTACTCAATTTCATGGACGAAAACCCACTTAGTCAACTACACGATTTCATCCAAAAGTCACCATTGTGTTGAAAGGACTAGGAAGGAAAAGATGTGATTCAAATCTACTAATAAAATTTGTTGTTATCGCCATTCTTTGGGAGGAGGACATTTTGAATCACGAGCAAGATAGAAGCAACTCCAAATGAAGGGACTCGCATGACTCTGATTGTAATAAAAATGCAGCCCTAGTCAAGGAAGGTGCAATTCAGAGCCTAGCCATGTGAGTTAAGGTAGCCCGCTAGAAATATTTAAGCTTGGTCGCCATTAAATCAAAACCCAAGGTCGCATGAAGTGTAAAGAGAAAATAAACAAGGAATGTCAAAAGGTCTAGGCACTTCTACAAGTTGTGATCAATAAGGTGACCCCTTTGGAGAAGAATAAAACAAGTTTTACCAGTCGCAAATTAGCTTTAAGGGTCGAGATTTAGTAATTGATTTCATTTTATGACTATAAAGGGCCCAAACAAAGCGCGACTTAGCTAGACAACAAGTCATGGGAGTTATTTTTGGTTGTGAGCCTCAAGGAATAATGATACGTGATTTTGACGGATTTGTTGTGGCAAGTTTCTACCTATTGTTGCACGTACCGAGAAACCCTAGTAGAATAGCTACCAATTAATGGATATTTTGGAAGTTTCAATAGGTTTTAAACTAGCTACTCAGTCAAGGGAAGAGTCAACCCACTCCAAACTAGACTTGGATAACTGAACACATACCTAGTGACCCGTGGCAATGTATTTCTAGGCTTGAGGATGGACGTAGCAAACAAACAAGATTTTCCCCAACCACTTTGGTTGTAGGAGTATAAGGAAGGCTTAGGAATCTCCTGGGAAGAGGTCGCTGCCGCTATTGTGAAATATCTAAAGTGTATAAGGTCAAAATTAATTGTTTTGAAACTTAGAATTTATATATATATATATATATATATATATATTCCATTCAATAAGCGTTTGTGTTAGAAATTTATATCAAAAAAACTGTACAAAGATATTTAAAACTTAGGTAGAGATAATTAATGTTGTGTTTATCAATGAAATGTCAATCTATGCACTATAATTTTGTCAAACACTTTGCACCATTCCTGAGAAAACTTTGCAAAACAAGCAAACAACATTATGTGAACACAAAAAATCAGTAAGGGTCTTCACAAAAGCAAGGCAACCAACGCCAAAAGTCCAAACTGGTGATGAATGGCACCCATCAATGTTAAGGGTGGGGTTTTCATCCCACCAAAGTCCAACGCAGGCCATCCCCTTCGTGGACACATGGCTGCTAGCCTCACCATATGGTTTGACTACATGCCCACCAACATGACAAAGGAACGCCAATCGCAGTTTAGCCAACATACTAGGTTTTTGTCCAACAAGGACATTACATGCACACCATGCTCCACAAGGCTCAACCTCGAGACCTCAACTTTGATACCAAGCAAGGCAACCACTATGCCAAAAGCCCAGACTAGTGGTGAATGGCAGCCAGCAGCATTAAGAGTGAGGTTTTTGTCCCACCAAAGTGCCAGTGCATGCCATCCCCTTCACAGGTATGTGGTTGCTAGCCCCACCATCTAGTTCGAGTACACGACAAAGGAACATCCGTTGAGGTTTAGCCAACATACTAGGTTTTCGTCCAACAGGGACATTACATTTTAAAGCTAGGAAAAAGCCTATTTTATGCCATTGAAGTATTTTATTGTCTCTTTTCAAAAGGAAAGAGACAAGGTTGCTTTAAAGACATTATTTTATTATTATTTGATGCCTAAACGTTGCCTATGATGAGCTCATAAATAAGTAACTCGAGCGCATCATCAATAATATGGAAAGCTTATGTTGAGCCTATGTTGCAAAAATTGTTGATCAAGTTTATGTATTTTCATGAAAAATAAAGAATGCTGATGTAAGTCAAGATTATGCTACAAAAGTCAATCAATGGAAGTGATTGTGTAACCGTGATTGAATGTTTGTAATTTCATAAATTAAATTTACAGAAGATAAATTTTGGCCAAGCCTGGTATTGGCAAAGCCCATCTTTCCGAATTGCAGCTTTGTATACACTTAAGCTATTTATTTCATGAAATTATGAGATGTTCACTTGTCTAATTCTTTATCATTGATGTAGATCTATTGACCTCTATTTTAGCTAGTAATCAATATTTGGATTTGTTTTCCCTTCAAATCATAGTTTACAACCAACTACTAGTCTCTACTTTAGCCAAGAGGAAGTTCTCTATTTGAGATTAAATTAGTTCATTCTCCTTAAATCAAACAATATTGCTATAGTGCTTCAATATTTACAATCCAGCAATTGCATCTAGGGAAAAAAATAATCATTTATATATTTACATTTAATGCAAAACCTATTGAAATCTTGTATAGTATGCATACTTGTAAATCCTACCAATAGCTTTAGGTTTTAGGTCTTAGGGAGCTTCCCTTTATAATTTGAAAAACAGTTAAACTATATGTGTTGTGCTATTTTGTGTTATCTAGCAGTAGATGAATTAAAATGCTCACACCCTACGTACCCCACACCCTCACTGTTAATGATGATTGCAGCTTCAAGCGAATCCTTCTAGCCAGACTACATGGAGATAATAATTAAATGATAGACATGGCCTATTTAATTATTATACACGATTTTTGTGAAGTGACAAATCTCTTATATATTGGCGCGATTATCCATGAAGAAACTTTATTGATGGCCGACCTTCCTTGAAATTAGCATTTATTATTTGTAATTATATTGGCCGACCTATCTCTTGAAGAGGTGCGACCTCCCCTTCAATATGTATATATAGAAGATCATTTCATTCATTTTCATCATCAAGCAAGTTCGATTTATTACTTCATTCAAGTGCGAATTTCTTCAAGAGCAGGTTGCGAATTTCTTCAAGGGCAGATTTAGATATTAAGGAGGTGCAGATTATTTATCTGTCATTGCATCTTGTGTAGGTGCTAAAGATTGGCCTTGTGCTGGGCCCCATTGTAAAGAGAATTGTTGCCACTACTTTTATATATAAGAGAGATCTTTGTTGCTGGGTTTTTCTCCCTCAAGAGGAGGGTTTTCCCAGGGTATCTGCTGTGTTATTGTCTGATTTTGAATTATTAGCGGGTTTGAGAGGATCGTGATCAGATTATTGCTAATCAGCATACCCTACTTGTTCATTTGTCTACATTAGTCAAGATGGTGAACGGTTTGAAGGTTGAAGATAGACTCAAGGGAGCATCTAACTTCACTTCATGGAGATTTAGGATCATGCTTACCTTGCGTGAAAATGACTTGGGTGAGTTCATGGAGTCTAGCGTTTCTAAACCTGAGGAGGAAGAAGAAAAGTTGCAGTGGGTGAAGAAAGACATTAAAGCAATGAAGATATTGGTTGATTCCGTCAAGGATCATATTGTTCCTATCATCTCTAAGTTGAAGACAGCGAGAGATATGCTCAAGACCTTGGAAGAGATGTACGAAATCAACAATACCAGTCGAGCACTTGCACTAAAGCATCAATTGCATCATGTGAAGATGTCAAAGGGAGAATCTGTTATTGCATACTTCATGATGATTTCAGATTTGAGAGATCAGCTCTCAACAATAGGACATATGGTTGATGACAAAGACTTGACCATGCTCGCTCTCAATGGTCTACCTTTGTCTTGGGAATCCTTCATTCAGGGAATCAATGCAAGATCGAAATTGCCTAAGTTTGATCGCCTAAGATCTGATTGCATTCAAGAGGAATCAAGTTTGGTGGCAAGAGGCGTTGGTCAAAGTTCAAAGAATGAAGACATTCATGTTCTCGCCTCCCATACTTCAAAGAAGAAAGGAAAAGATGGAAGGAAGGGTTTCTTCAAAAGGAATCGAGACAAGGGAAATGATGTTGCACCTCCCTTCAAGAAGAAGAGAGACATGTCCAAGATTCAATGCTTTAGATGTGATAAGTTTGGGCACTTCGCTAAGCATTTCCCAACTAGACCTAAGCAACAAGTCACCATTGCGGATGTTGATGATGCCTCTCCACAAAAGGATTCAAGTGAATATTTGTTCTATTCAGCATTATCAAGCAGTGTACCTTCCGACACCAACACTTGGATAATTGACAATGGAGCTTCACGACACATCATCGGTTTTAAGGAGCACTTTTCAAGTTTGGTGGAGAAGGAGTCTTCCGAACAAGTCATCATTGGAGATGATGCCAGCTACTCCGTGAAAGGAATTGGGACATCTTCACTTCATTTGGATTCCGGCATCACACTTTAGTTGAGTAATGTTCTTTATGTTCCTAGAATCAAGCGCAATCTTATTTCTATTTCAGCTTTGGAAGATAAAGAATATCAAGTTGCCTTCTCCAAAGGCAAAGTTCTAGTATGGATGGAGAACTCTAGCTTCAAGGATGCTCAAGTAATTGGAGTTAGACATGAAAACCTTTACAAGGTCTGCACACGTTCTTTACAAGCTTTGGTTCATGACTCTTCAAGTCTATGTGGTCTCTGGCATCGGAGATTGGCTCACCTTCACTTTCGAGCCTTACCTATCATGGAGAAGATGGTAGTGGGCCTTCCTAAATTCAACCAGGAGCACAAAGGTACTTGCAAGGGCTGCGCATTGGGTAAGCATATAAAAGCCCGTTTTCATAGCAGAGAAAATAGATCTAAGTGTATTTTAGACCTTATTCATTCTGATTTATGTGGTCCTATGTCTGTTCCGTCTTCGAGTGGATTCTTGTATTATGTTCTTTTTATTGATGACCACTCTAAGAAGACTTGGATTTATTTTTTGAAAACTAAAGAGTCTGAGGAAGTGTTGGATAGGTTTAAAGAGTTTAAAGCCTTGGTAGAAAATTTTTGGTAAAAGAATTAAATCCCGATCTGACAATGGTGGAATTAAATTCAGTTTTCATCCATAAGTTTGCAAAATGGTGTTAAGAAAGAAAAACAGGCAATCGTGGAAACAGCACGGCCATGAAGCAGCATCAAGATTTGCAAACCTTCTTATGGGCAGAAGCTTCCAGGACAGCTGTATATGTTCAGAATAGATGTCCTCATAAGGTCCTGGAAAACATGACTCCGGAAGAAGCATTTACAGGGAAGAAGCCTGAAGTTAGTCATTTGAGGATCTTTGGATGTCCTGTCTATATTCATGTTCCCAAGGAAAAGAGAACCAAGTTGGAGCCTTCTGGCAAGAAGGGAATATTTGTGGGCTACAGTGAGACATCAAAAGCCTACAAAATATACATTCCAGTCAAAAGTTGATCGAGATCAGTAGGGATGTCACATTCGAGGAAGATGTTGCATTCAGGAGATCCAGGGGCATTCATATGGAGATCGATAATGAAGAGTCTCCTCAGGATATGGAAGTTGACCATACTCCTGAGATTCAGAGGGAGACTTCAGAACCAAAAGAAGATATTGATCCTGCTGAACCCTTGGAACCTACTGATGGGCCTACTGACATTGTTATTGGGAGAAAGAGACCTCTATGGGCCAAGCGTACTATGCAAGAGGCTGAAAGCTTTGCAGCTCCTAGAGGCACATTCAGAGAAAGCAAAAGGCCACATAAGTTCTCCAATTATGTTGCCTTGATGAGTCAGATTATAGAATCCGAGCCTACCTGTGTTGAGGAAGCATCTAGTCATCAGGTTTGGAGAGATGCTATGACGGAGGAGTATCAGTCAATTCTTAAGAATGATGTTTGGGATATTGTTCCTAGACTCGAGGGCAAGTCTGTGGTATCTTCTAAATGGCTATTCAAGATTAAGCATGCTACAGATGGAAGCATTGAGAAGTACAAAGCAAGATTTGTGGCTTGTGGGTTTTCTCAGAAAGAGGGAGTTGATTACGAAGAAACCTTTGCTCCTGTTGCTCGCTATACTTCTGTCAGAACCATCATTGCTATTGCTGCATCTAAAGGATGGAAGATTCACCAGATGGACATGAAGACAGCCTTTCTCAATGGAGTGATTGAGGAAGAAGTTTATATAGAGCAACCTGATGGATTTGAGGTTCATGGAAAGGAGTCACATGTTTGCAAACTGAAGAAAGCCTTGTATGGTCTTAAGCAGGCTCCTCGTGCTTGGTACGAAAGGATTGATCGTTACCTGTCAAGCTTGGGTTTCTTGAAGAATGATGCTGATTCGAATCTCTATTTCAAGGTAATCAATGGTGAAGCATTAATTTTGGTTTTATATGTTGATGATTTGATCCTTATTGGAGAAGATCACCTGATTCTTGAGTGTAAGAAAGAGTTGACCTCTGAATTTGAGATGAAGGACCTTGGGCTCATGCATTACTTCCTTGGCCTAAAAGTCTGGCAGAAACCAGATGAGATGATTCTAAGTCAAGGGAAGTACACCATTGATATACTTAAGAGATTTGGCATGATGGATTGCAAATCCATGTCCACACCTATGGAGACCAACTTACATAAATTGAAGGAGGCTGCAGCTAATTCAGACTTGGTGGATCCTACCTTGTACAGACAACTAATTGGATCTTTGATGTATCTAGTTAACACTAGACCTGACATTTGCTATGCAATGAGTGCACTTAGCCAGTTTATGTGTGATCCGAGACAGATACATCTTATTGCAGCTAAACATATCCTGAGATACTTACGTGGCACAGTTGGATATGGGTTGAGGTATTCTTCAAATGCAGACTTGGAGTTACATGGTTTCACTGATTCTGATTGGGCAGGTTGTGTCACAGATCAGAAGAGCACCTCTGGTTGTTGCTTCAGTTTGGGTTCAGCTATGATTTCCTGGTGCAGCAGGAAGCAGTCATCTGTAGCATTGAGTACAGCAGAGGCAGAGTACATTGCAGCTTGTATGGCAACTCGGGAAGCAGTATGGCTTCGTAAGCTCCTTGCAAGATTGTTTGGACAATCAATGGAGCCTACTTTCATTCATTGTGATAATCAAAGTTGTGTGAAGCTTTATGTCAATCCTGTGTTCCATGACAGAACCAAGCATGTTGAGATCAAGTACCACTACATTAGGGATATGGTACTACGGAAGGCTGTACAGTTGAGGTACATCAGCACTAATGAGCAGACGGCAGATATTCTCACCAAGCCTCTCGCCAGGATAAAGTTTGTGTACTTTCGAGATAAGCTTGGTATGGTGGAGAATCCAAATTTCTTGACTCCAGTAAGTATCTCACATCGCGAGCCTTGTTTAATGTGAGTTCTTCTCGAGAGAAGTTCAAGGTGAAATTCTTTATAATGCATTTCTTGAGATTTGAAGTGAAAGCCCTTTGTAATCCACCGGTGCCCCGAGTCACAAGTGGATGCCGCGTGAGACCCACGACACATCTTGTACTTGTGGAATGTCAAGTGTTGAGGTGACAACATCACGCAAGTGATGAACACTTGTACACACCATAGTATGGTTGTAGCCATTATGGTTGATATCGTGTTGAGGCGATATCTAATATCACATTGAGGTGATATTCTTCTTTTCACATTTGGTTGTAGCCAATGTGATAGACATCACGTTCAGGTGATATGTCTTGTGTAGCTGGAAGTTCTCTCCCTAGCTGAGAGGGAGTGTTAATGATGATTGCAGCTTCAGGCAATCCTTCCAGCCAGACTACATGGAGATAATAATTAAATGATAGACATGGCCTATTTAATTATTATACACGATTTTTGTGAAGTGACAAATCTCTTATATATTGGCGCGATTATCCATGAAGAAACTTTATTGATGGCCGACCTTCCTTGAAATTAGCATTTATTATTTGTAATTATATTGGCCGACCTATCTCTTGAAGAGGTGCGACCTCTCCTTCAATATGTATATATAGAAGATCATTTCATTCATTGTCATCATCAAGCAAGTTCGATTTATTACTTCATTCAAGTGCAAATTTCTTCAAGAGCAGGTTGAGAATTTCTTCAAGGGCAGATTTAGATATTAAGGAGGTGCAGATTATTTATCTGTCATTGCATCTTGTGTAGGTGCTGAAGAGTGGCCTTGTGATTGGCCTCATTGTAAAGAGAATTGTTGCCACTATTTATATATATAAGAGAGATCTTTGTTGTTGGGTTTTTCTCCCTCAAGAGGAGGGTTTTCCCAGGGTATCTGCTGTGTTATTGTCTGATTTTGAATTAATTTTCTGTGCATTAAATCTGATCATTAAAATTTACACTCACATCATGCATACTGTTGCAGCATCATGCCTACATTCCAGCTAGTTTTTCATATTTGTGCCCTACTTACACACACACCTGCACACCACTATATACTTGGTTAAAACCTTATCTGATTTTTCTCTCTTTAGATACTAAAAAAGAGAATTTCAAAGGCACATCCCACTCTTCCATCTGGTACATACACCCCCTAATTCCGGTACCTCTTGCCTTGTACTAAAACTTCCTATATTGTCTTCCAATTCACTATCTTACTTTTGATTCATTACATACAAAGGGTTCATTTCCAAACTTTGTTTAGCTTGTCAAAGCTAGAAATGAAGATGATGTTTCCTTTCCTTTCCTTTTCCAAACAACCATATTGCCACATACTTGGAACTTTTGTAATTTGTCAATTTGTACTTTTTCAATAATCAAAATATGATATTATAGTGTAAATGTGGAAGAGGCATAAAAATGAAATGATAATTGATATTCGATATTCATTATTCTATATTTACAAAAGGAGAGGAAAAGCTCCTTATATAAAGAATTACAAGACAATGTTTCTAGAAAGAAACAATCGTTAACTAAAGCAAATAACGGAAAGATACTAAAAGCTAACTGAAACAAACTAAGTTAACTAAAAGTAAACTACCGACTAACTAAAATCTAAGATGACCATTAAATATTACAATTAATACTTTAATACCCTCCCTTAATGGTCATCCTACGAACATAAATTAAATTTATCCATGATCTTCTGGAAGCATATTATCGGTGACTGATAGTTGGAGAAGCGTAACCATCTCGCGATTACTGATCCTTTCCCACAAAACAATCAAATCTAGACACTGGCACTCAAAAATTGTGAGCCTCCTCTGCTTCCAGATATTATAACTCTTTACATTGAACCTTTGCATACTTTCCAACATTACATTGGTCAAAATTCTTCCCAAAAAAATATGCTTCAAAAATCTGCTCAAAATAATCTGCTTCAAAAAACTTTTGAAACTTTCCCTTTACAAACCCTCAATTTTAAAAAAAAAAGAATCGGCAAAAAAACTTCTGATTCAAGTAATTAGCCACAATTTTTTATTGCTCAAAAAATTCACCAAAAATGGGCGTATGCACTAATACCATGAAATGATAATTGATATTCAATATTCATTATTCTATATTTACAAAAGGAGAGGAAAAACTCCTTATATAAAAAATTACAAGATGATGTTTCTAAAAAGAAACAATCGTTAACTAAAGCAAACTAAAGCAAATAACGAAAAGATACTAAATGCTAACTGAAGCAAACTAAGCTAACTAAAAGCTAAGATGACCATTAAATATTACAATTAATACTTTAATAAAAAACAATAGCCATAGCTACTGAAACCAAGATCATAAAATAAGCTTTGTCACAATCGAGAACTAAAACTAATCAAAAGACCTGAAATTATGTTTTAACGAATTGTATTAAATAACAAATTGAATCTAGTTAAAAGCATATGAAACCAAACAAATTAGAAAGTTTGCAAAAGATAGTGAAAATATCTAGAACATCACAAAATTGCAAACTTTAATAAATTAATATCTATTAACTAGTTTCAAATAATATTTATGTAGTAAAATGAGATGTAAGTGAAACAAATAGGGCAAAAATGACCAAAAAGATAATTCTACGAATAAATAGTTACCCTTTCCCATTTCTCTAGTTTGTTTAACCTTCAAGCCTTGACCATGCCCTGCTAGAGCAAGCTTGTCATAGTATTTCTGTGTAATAAACAAATTCAATGATTGTAAGAAGCTTTATTCCCTTGCTAAACTGAAATAAAATAAAACACCATTGCAATCTCAAAGAGCACAACTAAGACAGCTCATTCACAAAATAAATATTTTTTTGATACAGAAGTAAAAGATCGCCTCATAAGATGTGTTCAAATAAATAGAGCATCCATAACTGCAGAAATGTTTTGCATCCCTAAAAATCAATGTCTATGCTTGCTTTTTCTCATTTCTTGTCAAGATTGATCATTATTATGTGTTAACCAAATTCAACTTGTGGACTTCCCCATTAGTTGGCAAAATTGCTATGTTCCAAAGTGTTTCAGGCACAGGAACAGCAGGACGGCAGATGACGGTGTTTCGGGGATGGCAGTCTGAGGGCCACTTTTTGGGGATGGAAGAGGGAACAGCAATGAATATATATATATATATATACACAGAGAGAGAGAGAGAGAGAGAGAGTCAAATTTCTGCAACGTAATTGACAGCAGCAATATAACATGATACCGTTAAAAACTTGAAATAATGCTAGACAATGTCTGCAGAAGCCTACACACCAACCATATCCCAAAAAAAATTGTTTGGCTGCATTACTCACCCAATATCACACTGTACTAAACCATGGCCAATTCACCTTTAATCTCTTCTGCAACTGACAATACTAGCTGACTCTAATACCATATCAAAAATTTTGAAGTTTGAGACTTTGAGATAAAGTTTGAACAGTGAAATCAGAAACTCAAATTATTGTTGTTAGTGTTAACTGTTATATAACTTATATCATTAGCTATGAATCTGAATCATGATATATTTATTGCTTTTATACTAGTGTCACTGCTGTAATGATTAATTTTATTGCTGTTATACTGCTATCGTGATATATTTATTGCTGCTGTTAAAATCTTGTCATGTTATACTGCTGTTATAATGATGTTATGATATATTAAACAGTTTTTTCTAATGTTATGAATGATTTTTTTTAAAAACATTATAAAAACTTGCCTATCTATCGGGGACATTCAGCCATCCCCAAGAAGGTTGAGGGACGTCTCTACCGTCTCTAGTCATTTTGGGGACAGCCAAATGTCCCCACAACATTTTCTATTACTGCAACACATTTCAAAGATTTGAAGATTTTTGGGGATGGCCGAGGGACATCCCTTACCATCTCACCATACTCAAAATGCCATTGGGGAGGGAAGCAATTTGAAGGCCAGGGATGCATCCTCATGGAACACAGCAAAGTTGTTATGTCTCGGTCTTGGTTTTTCGACTAACAAATTTTGCAAAATGATGGAGGTTGCAGCTATTCAATATGAAATAACAATGAATTTTGAAGGTTATTGATGGCATCAACAATGAAGTATGAAAATGGCCTAAGTACATGAAAGTTCCACCTTAGCTTAAGTGAAGGATATCCTCTTCAAAATCTATGGTGCAAATTTGAAGTGGCTTTTCCACCTGGTTTCTCTACCTAAGGTCTCAAACTTGGCTCAAGTGAGTGGAAATTCCACCTACCTTGCAAAGGATGGAAATAAGTGATATAAACCCCTAGGCACAGAGTTGTAATGGCTTAACGATCTAAAAACTCCACCTAGCATTTGAAAAGTGGTTTGACTAGCCAATATCTCCACCTTGGCGTAAGTGGAGTAAAGTTCTACCATTTCACTTAAAGTTGTGTTGGCGTGACAATTCGCACCTATGGAGTATGAATTGGCCACGGACAGCTATGCAAAATAGTGCGTAATGACTGCTCTTCAAATAGGAGGGGAAGCTCCCTCTTGTGCTGATATGTGTGAAAAAGTAAAGTAATCTAACTCCTATCTTTTTGACTCAGTTGGAAGAGGCACAAGGTTTAAGGAAACCAAGAACATTGCAGCTAAGGATTTTCTCTGGTTTTGCAGATCTTTAACTACAACTAAGCTAAACGCTAAACTATCCTATCTCCTCAAGAAACAAAGCATGAGGATTTAGGAGCAAGGAATTGGTTTTATGATAATCTTTAAGTCAGGATTTCCAAGGAGATGACGACACCTATCCGAGGCATAGGCTGAAAGAAAGATTTTTGGCACTACATCAAACGACAAGCTTCACTTCTAACTTCCTAAGGAGATGACGACACCTATCCAAAGTGTAGATATGAACCGAAGGTTATTTAAACACAACATGAAATAATAATTGGGACAGTAGATTGCATATCGAAACACGCATAACAATAAACGATCAAACCAGCCATCATATTTAATCTAAGGTGAACAAGTACCATAATAATAACATTCAGGTAAGGCGACTAAGTTATTTATTATCACAATAAAAGTTCTTGAACAGATACAAAATAGCAATACTCCAGGTAAGGTTGTGTTGTGACCTTTTTCACACATCGCCCCATTGCAAATGGGGACCCCCTATTTTCGCTTTTTGCCTCGGTGTTGCAACTGCTTATCACTTGTCTTTTTACAATGAGGTCATCATTTTGAGGGTTCCAAGTCAGTCTTTTTGCAAGTCATCTGAGCCAAGTCAAGAATCCATGCTTGAATCAGTGCGTAGACGTCATGGAAGCGCTCAGAAGGCCCAGGAAACGAAGATCGCCTGTGAATTCGGCCAATTCTAAGACTTCCTACTTTTTAGGAAATTTTGCTTTTTTTCGATTTTTCATTTTTGGCATTTTTGGGCCAAACAAGGTTCCCTATTTTTTAGGGTTTGCTTTTTCTATTTTTAGAAAGTTTCTATTTTTGGAAAGTTTCTATATTTAGAAAGGTCTCGAATTCCAAAAATGCACTCAGAAGTCCAAAAAAATCGAAAAATCACTCAGAAAATCAAATGGAAAAATTGAAAAATCATTGAAAAATCTGGAAAAACAAGTCAAAAGGCGTGAAAAATCAGACCAAAAACGTTAAAATCTGGAAAAATCAGTTCAAAACCAGTCAGATCTGAAGCAAAAAGTCACAGAAAATCAACTCAAAAAAAGATGAAGTTCATGAAAAATCTGGTTAAGTCTGGAAAATTCGCCATTTCCAAGAAGGAGAATGTCAAGAGAAAGAGGTATGAATGTCTGGAAGAACCTTTGAAGTCCGCCCAGCAGCAAAGAGGAATGTCTAAGAGCAAGGAAAGTCCGCCATGTCAAGTGCAAATGGGTGGGAAAGTCCGCCTTAGCTCAAAGGAGACTTGTCCAAACATCCCTTGAAGTCCGCCCATGCACATGCCAAGGGGCTTGAAAGTCTGCCCAGCATTAAAAGAAGAGGTGCCAAGAAGCTTTGAAGTCCGCCCTCAACATCCTAGCATCCTCCAAAGTCCGCCATGCAGCAAAGAGGAACGTCCAAGATGCTAAGAAAGTCTGCCATCCACAAGAAAGGAAGTGCCAAAAGTTTTTAAAGTCTGCCATCCACTCAAGAAGGAAGTGCCAAGAGCTAAGAAAGTCCACCATGCACATGCCAAGAGGTTGGGAAGTCCGCCTAGGCACATGAGAAGGGAAAAAATAAAAAAATTCACTAAGTCTTGATGCCTACCAAGGAAAATTTCGAAAATTTTGCTAAGTATAAGAGCCTAAAAAGGTGGAATCAAGATTTTGGCTAAGTGTTGTGATATTTCCAAGAGGCAAAGTGTTAAGGCAAATGCTAATAGCTTTAAAAGTCCGCCATGTTCAAAAAAAAAAAAGATGATGCAAAGACCATCCAAAGTCCACCCTAGAAAAGAGGGACGTCCGAAATGCCTGTCTGAAAGGGTTGGAAAATCCGCCATGGTCTATGAAGAGGAGAAAAAAAATCAATTTTTGCCAAGTGTTGGTGCCTAGTCAAAAGACAAATTCGAAAATTTGCCTAAGTATAGAGGCCAAAGGATGAAAAGTTGAAGTTTTTGGCTAATTGTTATGACGTTCTCAAGAGGTTAAGTGCTAAGTTTAAAAGGACAAGTGCCAAAGAAATTAGGCTATGGCAAAGAATAAAATGAAGTGTGCCAAGCACAAAAGTGAAGAGAAATTTAAATTTTGCCTAAAGTCTTGGATGTCTAGAAGAAAAGTTGGCCGAGTATACAGAGAAAAATGCGCAAGGCAAGGAGAAAGGAAAGATAGTCCTTGGCCAGAAGGAATAAGAATTTGTCGAGCGTCAAAGAAGTTTGCCTGATAAAGACATCCAGACAAGGATTTTTCCTAGAAAAATTCGACTGGGCAAGAGAAAATTCGACTTTGGCAGAACAAAATAGGCTCAGTGCAAGAGAAAAGTTGGCTATGGCAAAGAAGAATAGGGATCTGGCATAAAAATTGTCGACAGAATGGCTTAAGTTTTGACTTGGCCAGACGAAATTGAGAATAAAATTGGAAAATAAACTTTTAGCCAAAGAAAATCACTCGGAAAATCGAAATAGCCATGGGTCCAAAACGAACGGGTTGGAATAAATTAAAATATTTTAATATTTTAATAATTTATTCTCAACGACTCGGAAATTTAAATGCCTTGGACAAAATTGAATTCGCCAGACGATGTTTTGGAGGAAAATAATTTGTGCCGTCAGAGATAAAATCCGATGGGCAAAATTAAATTCACCGTGACTTCAAGAGAGAGAGTGTTAAAAATTTAACTTCGGAGCTAGAATTTAGGAGAGAGAAAATCTGAATTTGTTTATTTTATTTCTTGCAGGTGGATGACGACACGAGGCGAATCTTCAAAGAAGAAGCAATGGCGTGGAATGGTGGCAAGTCTGCTTCAAGTCAAATGGAGTGAGGGAAAAAGGATGGGACAAGCATGAGAAAGTCCAACCTTGCCTAAGCATAGCATGTCCAAACCTTTGTAAGGCATGTTCAAGGCAAAATAAAGTCTGACCTGGATAAGAAAATTTCAAAAATTTGGAAAGGCACCAGTGAAGTCCGACCTTGCTCAATGGATGGACGGCACAAGAAAGTCTAACTTTGCCCAAGCACAGCATGTCCAAACCTTTACAAAGTCCGACTTTGCTTAGGGAAGGCATGTCCAGACATCCATAAGATCCGCCAAGTACAATGGCCAACATGATGCAAAGTCTGACCTAGACCAAGAAAAGAAATGTCAAAGTGTTGAGAAAGTCCGCCCCAGTGTATGAGAAAAGAAGGTAAGCACTAGAGAAAGTTCGGCTTATCCCTAGAGATGTTTGTCCAAAGTGGCTTGAAGTCCGACTTAGGTCGAGAGAGATGTTGTACCCAAAACAAAAAAATTTGCTTCACTAAGGCATTTTGCTTAATTGAGTCTTAACCTTGTTAAAGTGATGTCAGAAGGTCGTTTTTGGGGTTTTCAAATATGGAGTTGGTGTCAATGTCATGTCAGTCTATTACTGAAGAGATTTAAGAAAAGTGAAAATTTGAAGGAAAATCATCAAAAATTTCTATCTCTGGAGAGGGGAGCACATCTTCAAATGGGCGCCCTATCTTTTAGGGGCTTAGATCCTATTTTTAGGGTTTGCCACCTCCAGCAAACATTTGTCCAGCATCACGTTAGCTTCGCAGTGAGCTATCAAGCCTGTCAAACGGACCTGTTTCGAGCAAGTTGCGGAAGATCTAGCGCAAAACGAGACGAAAGCGAGAATTGGATAACATTGGTAAAAAGCGCAGCTTTTGGAAAGGTGCCCATCTTTTTGAGGTGTCAGATGAAAGCTTTTGACTAAATGCCACCCAGGATGTTTATCTCACATTTGTTCGAACTTCGTGACGCATCCGTTAGTAGGTGAATCTGAGTTGCTGAAGTACCTGAACCAGAGGTCAAACATAGGGTCAAATCTTAGTCAAAATATCAAAGGAAAAAGCAAAAGAGCACATTTTGAGAAAGGCGCCTGAGCTTTTCAAGCCTTTAATACTTTCTTTCTGATTATATCAGATATTCGATATGTCCGTGTTACTTTCGGCTTTCCGTTGCCTGTCTCCGTCAGATCAGAAGATGTCTCAGCAGCTTGCAGTCGAAGTTTTTATATTATTTTTGTCATTTCTAGAAATGGCTAAGTTTGGAGGAAAAAGAGCAACTTTTCAAAAAGGCGCCCTTGTTTTTCACCCCTCGATGATGTTTTCTTGGGAAATGTGCCTTTGATGCGGTCGCGAATGAAGTCAGCTCATGATGAACGAGATCCATTCCCCGAAAGTTGATAAATCGGTTATGAAGGATTTATTTTTCCTTCGACGAAATACAAAGTCAAATTTGATTGTCTGAGAAAAAGCGCAGCTTTGAAAAAGCTTGGATTTTTGAGCCTTCAGATGTCAGTTTTATGGTTTTCAGTCTCAAGATACCTTTTGATCAGTTTTTGCTCAGCTCTACGATGCACCTGTCAGCCAGCCAATCGGAGAAGTCAGTTAGCCAGTGTCAAAAGATGAACAGAGGTCCCGGCAGAGGTTTTAGCTTAAATTTTCATCAAAATTGGCTAAGTCTGGAATTCGCCTTAAGAGCTCAAAGTTGAATTTTCGAAAGAGAGTTGAATGGATGCCTTAACTGGAGTTCTGACTGCAGTTAGACTAAACGTTTTCTGGGTTGTCATCTTCAGTTCATATATTGGCATGTTGAGTGATCTTTCAGTTCGCATGTCGAGCTAACTAGTTTGCATGTTTAGTTAACTTGATTGCATGTTCACTTAACTGAAGATTATTCTTGAAAATCAACTGGAGTTCACATGCATGGCGAATTTGGTTGCAATTGTGAAGTTTGTATGAAGATGGCGCTTCATTGAGTGTCAACTGGAGTTCTCAAGAGGGTCGCCATATTTAGATTGAAGCATGAATTTATGAACTTAGTGAAGCTGACGCATTTTATAAAGAATGATAACTTAAGTTCCAAAAGGGTTGTTATTTTTAGCATAAATGTGAAGTTGGCGCATTCATTCTATGACAACTTCAATTCTCAAAAGGGTCGCTATATTTAGAATTTTTAAGATTTAAAGCATGAGAATGAAATATGGTGAATTCTCATTGTCAACTGAAGTCTTGAAAGGGTCGCCATTTTTAGAATTGATTTTAAGCATGAAGTTGGCGAACTCATCTCAATCAAGATTGTCAACTTTAGTTCTCAAAAGGGATGCTTTAGTTCTAGTTTGTGAATTTAAAGCAAGTGTGAAGGATGGCGCATTCAATGAAGATTGTCAACTAAAGTCAAAATCGCATGAATTTGTTAATTGAAGATTGAAAAGGGAAAACCCTAAAGCATGGCGATTTAATTAGCATATTTTAGTTTCAGTTAACTAAAATGAGGTCCAATTAGAAGCCAAGCGCCATTTTTCAAGATTTAGTGCTTTATGCGAATTTCAATGATGAAAGCCTATTTATTTCAGCCTTGGCGTTCATTATTTCTTCATTTCAAACTTTGAAGTCTACATTCTTCTTGAGCGAGCAGCAAGCTAAAGGTGCTACAAGTGTCAGAATTCAGCGTTCTTCATAGCAACGAGTTCAAATTGTTCAAAGGAAGGAGATTCCAGACTTTATTTTCACTTTGCATGCAGGGTTTATCAAGTTCCAAAGAAGAGGTTGGCGGATTTTTCAGAAGCAAACAAGCAAAACTTTCTATCTTCTGTCTTATTTCTTCTATTTCTCACCTTAGGTACTTTCTTCGCATGTCAAAGAAATTCAACACATATTTAGAATCTGATCATCTGGGTTCGCATACTTCAGCATTTGCAGCAAAACCCACGTCTTAGATTTTTTTCGAGAAAATTGCCCCATAGCCTTCATTCTGAAGCTCTGTGCTTTTTTCCGAGAATTTCTTTGCATGTGGGCCAAAATCACATCTTTTTGAAAATCACATCATATGGGTTTGTTCAGAATTTCGTTGTGCACAAAACCCATGTTCCAGATTTTCTCATGAAAAATTGCCCCGGGAAGCTCTAGAACCCCTGCTTTTCTCGACTAAAAAGTCTCTACATGCCTAGCTAAAACTCACTTTTCCAAATTTTTATTGATCTGGGTTTGCTTAGAATTTGATTATGCACAAAACCCACGTTTCAGAAAAAATTCGAAAAACTTTCCTCCGACAGGGTATTTTTAGCCTCACCAGGAGCCATTTTAGCTTCCCAGAGAAAGTTGTCAGAACATAATCGTGTTCACAGTCAACGGGCAAGTTTTTCAGAAGGAGGTTCAACTAGACTGAATTCAAGACCAAATTGGTCTTAATTTAGGTTTTCATCAGAGCAGCTGGCAATGAAGCGTTAAGTTGCAAAAGGAACAGAGATTACTCCATTTACGAAGCCGCCAAAGTCACTCAAATCCCGTACCATTATCTTCGTGAAGATGGTACCTACGCTGATCTCGAGGCTGTGCAAACTAAGTTCCAGAAGCATGTTCGTGATATCTTGATGAAGATTTTGGATCACATTTCAGTTATTGCAGCTAGTTTCAAGAAGGCGACTAAAGATTGTAAAGATGGTATGCACACAATTACAGAAAGTGGCAGAGAACTAAAGAAACAAACTGTTATTTTGGACAGCGTCAAAGTGCCAGATGACAGAGAGATCGATGAGTTCTTGGTCGAAGTGTTAGACCGAGTTGACATGGAGTGATCTGCCAATTGGAACCTGCAGTTAATTTCAAGCGTTGAGTCCTGAACAGCAGTTAACTAGACTTTCAGTCTTGAGTTTACTTGCTGACTTAACACATGCTTATCTCGCCCCTTGGAATTATCAACACGTGAGTTAGGGTTAGGGTTTCCGCTTAACCAAGGTAGTGGCTTAACTTTGCTTTAAATAAGGACGCATGCTTGCACATGGTCCATTTAGGTTAGATGTTTCGGTTAACGATGGTAGCTTTCCAGTTAACTGTATAGTTTACTTCATTAGGGTTTGGCAGCAAATCTTGCATACATTGCAAGAACTGTAGATGACTCAAGGTGATTTTAGGGTTACCTACACCTTGATGTATATAAATAAGAGCTTTTGCTCATTTGTAAATAACTTTTGCTTGAGAGAGAAATATATGCTGCGCCTACCTTGCCCTCAATATTGCTCTTTTGGTATTTGTTCATGTGTCTTCGCTATTACGATTAATTGTTATGCCACATAGGGTTTCATGCAATTGTAATGGTGAATTCTTTCTGTTTTGTACAACTTTACCATTATGATCAATTGTTATGCCACATAGGGTTTCAAGAGGTTATGATGATAAATCTGTTTTGTGTATCTTTACCATTGTGATCAATTGTTATGCCACATAGGGTTTCAAGAGATTGCGATGATAAATCTGTTTTGTGAACCTTTTATCATTATGATCAAGTGTTATGCCACATAGGGTTTCGTGAGATTGTGATGATAAATCTGTTTTGTAAGTCTTTACTATTTTGATCAAGTGTTATGCCACATAGGGTTTCATAAGATTGTCATGGTAAATTCTTAAATCTGTTTTGTGCCCAATAAACTTGTCTAGATTGAGCTGATAGATGCGCCACCTTGCCTTCAAGTAGAGAATCTATACTCGTTTATCGTCCGATAGTCAAACCCTACTCCATTTCCTCATGCTCTGTTTCTTGAGGAAATTGGATAGATTTAAAGTAGATAGCTTAGTTGTAGTTAATGATCTGCGAAACCAGAAAATCCTTAGCTGCAACGTTCTTGGTTTTCTTAACCTTGTGCCTCTTCCAGCTGAGAACAAAAAGATAGGACTTAGATTACTTTTCTTTTTCATGCATTCCAGCACAACGAGGGAGTTTCCCCTCCTAATTTGAAGAGCACTCATTGTGTAGTGTACATAGCTGTCTGTACAAACCTGCACTCCAGAGGTGTTAGATTTTACGCCAACAAGAGAAAACGTCCAAGCTCATGTGAAGTCCGCCCAAGGAGAGGATGAGAAAATTGGCTAAGTGTTGAGTGGTCCAGATGAAGATTTGGCTAAGTCGGGGAAATACTTCACAGAGGAAATTCCAATTTCCTCCATTGTGGCGAAAGCACAAAGGCATTCTTCTCCAAATTCTAGGCACTTGAAAGAAGCAATCAGAACAACTTCTTGAGGGATTTCATCTCCTGAAGAATTAAAGACAAGCTTCCAATCAGAATCAGACGCTGACAAGAAGAGTGTTCCAAACACATCTCCATACTTAGACAATTTCTCGACACAAATTGGAGAATTCAAAGAGGAAATCCAAAGTAATAACATCAACCCAGTTCAAGCAGAAGGAAGTTCAAGGCAACCAGCTTCAAGTCCAGACACCCGCTCCAAGGGGAGACTTCCAGACCTCAAAGATTCCAGTACAGGCAAGAAGAAGAAATCAAAGTCTCAAAAGGAATCCAAGATCAAAGCTAGGAAGGAACAAGCACAACGGATAGAGTCATCGGCAGGGAAAATATTCTAAGGCAAGCACGTGGAAGAAAAAAGGAAGCAACCAAGGAAGACATCCAGCAAGCTGAGGTGGCGCCTCGTCATCTTCCAACCAATCAAATTCTTCCAAATCAATATGCAACAACATTCTATTTTATTGTTGATTTATATTTAGCAAAAGGGACAAGTGTCCTCAAATGAAATTTTCTCATTGGTCGAAAGTGACAAACCCTAATTAGGGTTTTATTTTGTAATCTCGGCCGTTGATTTGAAATCAATCTTGGCCATTGAATTGTAATTGGGGAGCCTATAAATTGAGCTCGCCCCCTCATTTGTATGTGTGGAGATAGGATATGAGATTGTTGCATTGAGACTGTTTTGAATAATAAAAGCTCTTTGAGCATGATTTGCCTTGAATAACTTCTTATTATCAAATAGTAAGCGAGGTTGCATATCATCTTCCGCCATAGATTAAAGTTAAGGTTAGATTAAGTAGAATTTGCTTTGAAAGTTGGTTAATTGAATGAAAGATTGATCGTATTGATTCAATGGTGAAGTGTAGCTCATACTTTCTTCGAATGGATGATTTTCATTCGATGCGTAAAGTTAGCCTGAGCTCTTAATTGTGGAAGCTTAACTTCAGCCTCATTCGAGGTTTGAAAATTACCATCACAACCCTTGAAGATTGCACCCATTTTGCGTATGTTGTCCAGCAGGAGGCGAAACAAAGTGTGGTTTATTCCCTTCACCGAATCCTTATTGTCTCTTGAGTTCTTAGGCATAGACTAGATTCTCCTGAACCCTATCCTTTTGCCATTTTTTTGAGATTCATTGAAAGTCCTAATCGAGAGCCTTTAATGATAAATTCCCTAAGTCCTCAACTTGTGAAGATCTTCTTACGTAAGTCCCCTTGTTTATTACCAGCATATCACAACGGCCATTGAGCTTATCCACACGTCGAGACCCGACTAAAGAAACCTTGGAATCGCCATATGATCTTCTTGCAATCTTAGCATACGCGGTGGTTTTTCAAGAGAGGATAGAGTGTCTTTGGACATTTTATTCTGTGTGTTCGGTGGATGATAAAACGTACACCAACAGGTTGCTCAGCATGTATGCTATCACGTGCAAAAGTTAAATTCAAATGAGCAAGAATGCTCTTATTTATAGACATCAAAGGTGTAGGGAACCCTAAAATCACCTTGAATCAACTACAGTCTTGCAAGCATGCAAGATCTTATTGCTAAACCCTAAATAAATGAGACTATACAATTAACTGGAAAACTACCATCAGTTAACTGAAACAAGACTAAACAAAATGGACATGTGCAACATGCACGTCCTTATTGAAATGAAAACTCCAACTGTACATTGATGATTCCAAGACAGACATAGCATGAAATGTGGAACAATGAGTTAACTCGGAAAAAAGCATCGAGTTAAGTGTTGTGTTTGATGTCTATCCTGAAAAGGTGGGACGTCTTGATCCGGAGTTCACTGGACGCCATCTCGAGCAAGTAACCCCTCCACGAGGTTGTTGATTGCATCACCATCTAGGGCATTGATACTTTGTTGCAGCACACTGTGTCTTCGCAGCATCTCCTCACCGCCCATGATCTGACTCTGAAATTCTCCTCTACTCTTAACCGCCTCATCAAATAACGCTGACATGACTGTAAGCTGATCTAACTTACAGCCAACGGAATCTCCGCTGAAAATACCATGGATGAGCACCTGCAACTCTGACTGAACATCAGCAAGCTCGACGTACTCACCACCCTCATGCTGATACTAGCAAGGAACTCGGGACACGAAAGTTCTCACAAACTGGAGTGCACTAGTCACGTGTTCTCTACTCTCAGCCAACTCTGAAGCCATTGTATCCTATATTTTTTCCTTGAAGATTAATTGTGTCCTCCAAGTAAAAATAGCTTCTTTATCTTCTTCGTCAATGACCGAGTCATATGACGTCCTCAGATGAGAGATCATGATTTCATCTCTGGGTTTGTCAACCACCAAGTCTCGCTCCTCATCCTGAATCCGTAGACGGAGTTCGCGGGCATTGTACCTCAATTGATATAACTCTGTGAGTACAAAATAGCCCCTTGTGACAAACTCTTCTTCCCAATCTATTAGGCGCTTCCCGTATACAACCAGCTGATTAAGCTGATTCTGCTCTGTTGGTAGCTCTAGCATCTGTGGGAGCAAGGCG
Source organism: Sequoia sempervirens (assembly GCA_007258455.2). Classification (NCBI taxonomy): domain Eukaryota; kingdom Viridiplantae; phylum Streptophyta; class Pinopsida; order Cupressales; family Cupressaceae; genus Sequoia; species Sequoia sempervirens. The sequence continues at coordinate 37,597 of VDFB02267189.1, forward strand.
GTGACATTTTTAGTTCTATGCACAAGGTTAGAGATATACTGATGAAGCTGCTGGATTTCAGCCTTGAGGGCTGCTTTGTCTTCCCCGTCTTTTATCACTCTATCCTTTATGCTATCCATTGCAACCTGAAGGAAATCAACCTCTCCTTGGCGTGTGCTTCTACCAAGGTTGACCTTTATCACATCTAAGTCTTCAACTTCTACCTCGTTCAAGTTCTTGCCCTCTAGGGGTGCAGCGGTCTCTATTATGATCTCCTTGTCAGTGTTCCTCTCCACATGAACTTGCTTCTTTATTCTCTTATCCGATGTATCCTAGTAGACATGATCGAGATCTGAGAAGTCAAGTTTGTAGGATGGCTACCTCCTCTTCCTACCCAGCTGATTCTCAAGCCAAGACGAGTCTTGACTAATTTCACTAGAAGGGTCGGTGCTAGTCATAGGAAGTCCTGATGAGCGGGAATGTGTAGAGGTATCGCCACGCGGTGGTGAGTCTAGTTCCAAATCAATGTGAACCGGAAATGGAGACTATTGTGGTGTTGGTGATGGCATGGGAGGCTATACCTCTGGCTTTGGCATGCTCCGAACTATATTCGTGGTTGTCTCCACATGTGTTTCTGTAACAAGTGCCTTTCCTTTTGAATTGTCAGACACTTTGTTTCTTTTGGGAGGATTACTCTTTTTCTTTTCTTTTGGTTTTGACGAGGATGGCAGTGAAGATTCCACCAGTGGCGGCTCTGTACTTGGCATGACTGCCCTCCTTGTCTTCTTGCTCTCCAAGTAGAGTATACTGTTCTGAATGACTCTACTTGATCTCTCTTTGATAGATGAGTATTCCTTGGCAAACCAATCTACAACTGGAAGTGGATGCGTATCAACCTATTCTTTGAAGAATTGAGGAAGTGTATCCCCATCATCATCTGACAATCCTCCCACATCCTCTGACATGAAGACAGAAATCTGTGAGAGGGTGAACCTGCTATAGTTGCGCCAGCACACCTCGAACTCGTCCTCGCAGTTAACTCAGTAATCCTCCATAGAAGGCTTGTGGTAAGAGCGATCGCCAAGGCATGCTGAATAATAACCCCAAGGGTCATATGAGCGTGCATCAACAAGGTACTTAAGATTAAGGTTCTCTAACTCATGACCTACAACCTTGGCGTTAACTACTGTCTTGCACCTATAGATTCCCATTTGCAATGGAAATTTGGCAGCTGGCCTACACTTGTGGCGCAGACGAGAATGAACATCATGTAATTGCCTCAGAAATTCCATGAAAACCATCTTATCCGAAGGATAATGAGGTAGCATGGCTGGATTTTCTGTATATCCATAGACGCAGATGTAGGTGTAGGTAGGGAACTGAATAAACCAATCCGCCCATTCTACCATTGCTGCTCTGGCAACTGCTGAGATACGAACATGCAATTCCCAGTCTAGGTTCCTCACTGTGTACATTAAGAATGCTTCCTACACACGCTTGAAATGTTGCTTGGACTTTGTGAACTCAAGTTGGTCGTAGTATTGATGAACATTCTGTACATTGAGAATCCCCACCATGTTCAACCCTCTAAACTGACCCTGGTAAGCAATCAGGTATACGAGATACGAACACATATGAAATTGGTGGGCAACCAGGAAACCGGTAATCTGCTTGTGGAGAACATCGTTGATCAAAGAGGCCCAGTCGTAATGCTCTCACTTGGAAACAATTTGAGCAATGATGTAGTACATCCAAGGCTAGAATTTATTGGCATCTATATGACCGGAAACGCGATTAAGAAGAGTGATCAAAATCGTGTACTCATCTTTGAACTCTCCACGACCCACATTGTTTGGCAATTTAACTTTCTTTTGTTTTAACCACCTTGCTGCCATTTTGCTCTGACACATGTCCCTATCAGCTTTGAATGCTTTTTAACACTGATCCATGGTAATGAACAAATTGATTGGATGTTGAGGAATACCAAAACATCTCTCAATGTCCTGGGGCTTGAGACTGCAAATCACCCGTCCATCTACTGACTAAATTTCTCGAGTAGTAGAATTGTAATGCTTGACACAAGACATCACGAATTCTATGCATTGAACTGAAATAGGCAGTGAAGCCGCCTCTAGCAACCCGGATTCTTCGATGTTTTGAAGTATTACTTGATTTATTTTAATCAGATCCAAGATAGCCTCTAGAAGCACTTTATGCAAATTCGTGTTAGCTGTACCGATGAAGTCATGAATTAAGACTAACTTAGTCTTGAATTCGATCTGTGTGTACTGCATTTTGGAAAACTCGCCTGTTGACTGTAAACACGGCTATTTTCTAACAAATTTCTCCGGAAAGCTAAAACATCTCCTAGTGAGGCTAAAAATAGCCTATCTAGGAGCAATTTTCACTAAAAATTCTGAGACATGGGTTTTATGCAGAAAGTGATTCTAAGCCAACCCACTACGTCAAAATTGCGAAAAAACGTCATCTAGCTTGACATGCAAAAACTTTTCAATCGAGAACTACAGGGGTTTTAGGGTTTTCGGAGGGTAATTTTTCCGAGAAAAACTAAAACATGGGTTTTGTGTAGAAGATGATTCTAAGCCAACTCAGGACCTCCGTTTTGAAAAATATTGACTTTTACTCTACCATGCAAACGAATTTCAGCCGAGAAAAGCAAAGCTTTGAGCATTGAAGCTACGAGGCAATTTTTCTTGAAAAATTCTAACACATGGGTTTTGTAGAGAAAGTCGTGCACAACAAACCCAAATGATCAAAATTGTCAAAAGTTGCCGAATTCTTGGACATGCGAAGAAAACCTAAGACAAGAATAGAAGAATTTAAGACAAAAGATAGAAGTTTTATGGTTTTGCTTCTGTAAAAATCGCCATGCTTGTTTGAAGTCTGCTAATTATTCTGGAACTGTATCTACAAGGAAATCTGAAAAATAATAATTGTAGGGCCTTTGAATGTTGGCACAATGAGAAAATTCGCTTGCACTCAACCTGTTGTGAGAGAAACAGATGCATCTTTGAATATTTAAAGAATTTTGGGGTTTAGGCGTCACTTTTGAGAGATAATCTTCAATTTAAAACGAAATAATTTGATTGGACCTCATTTTGTTTAAACAAAGACTAACTTGGAGTTAGAAACAAGTGCCACCTCTTTAATTTTCAACTTAACTCAACATGCGAAAATAACATTGAGTTACAAAATAGGCGCCACCTTGAAATATTGAAGAAATTCACCCCTTTTGCAAGCAAAAATTGACAGATGAAACTAAAGATTTTAATATTATTTTATTCAATTAACTGAGTTCCACCTTTATGGGTCGACTTTCTAGGCATCCTCCTTCAAAACTTGAGATTTTTAGCTAACTTCCTATTTTGTAGTTGCTTGAAAACGTCACTGTAGCCTTTGTTGAACTCTGATTTCCAGATGCCCGGTTGATGATGGAGTTGAGTTAACACATCCACTGCGTAGCTAGAACAACTTTGATGAAATGCCTACTGGGAGCTGCATGTGCTAAAAACTACATCTTGTGCCTTAAAAACAAGAGTGCCTTTTTCAAAAAGAATGTGCAGGACACCAGACTTAGCCATTTCTTTGATTTGCCATTTTGTGCTTCAATCTACCGCTGCCAGTGAATGATGACTCCCATCAACTGGATGTTGGATCCATCGTGTAGCTAGAAGAATTCCGCAAAGAATGACTGTACGTGGAGCGTCTAAAAGTGAATTTAAGGCCCTCAAATGCAAGGGCGCCCCTGGCCTGCAGAGGCACAATTACAATCTTGAGAATGATTTTGCAAATTGCAACTTTCACACGAGCACTCTACATTGACCCTTTCCACTGGAAGTTGGATTGCTCTGATGCGTGCGTCGTTGATCTCATTGCAAAGATGGAACAACTTGGAAGAGATGTTCCTGGAAGTGACAAAGCAAGAAAACTGCTTCTAAGACCTCCAGTAGAAGGGCACCTTTTCCAAGGGAGTATGTAAATTCCATACTTAGCCATTTTCCTGCTTGTTTTCATTCTTCAATATTTTCCGTTGATTCTTCACTCACAGGTGTTTGACAAACCCTGAGGGCTGACGGTTGGATTCACTAAATAGCTAGGAGGATTCTACACAGGTCTCGTGAAGACAACGACTCCTAAAAACCTCATCTAGTTGGCCAAAAGGCTAGGCGCCCCTGGCCTATAGAGGTACAATTTGATATTTTCAATTTTATTTTCTCTCCATTTAACGTGCTTGCTAGAACAACTGCCACAATCACTCAGCACATCTAACGATCTTGCGAACGGATGTGTAATGTCCCCTTCTCGAGCATGATCTTCTCAGATCACCGTTGGCCTATTCTGGAGACCCCTAGGCTACTCAGACGGTTTGATTAGGGTTTCTTGTGTGGAGGTTGCAATTGCTCATGAATTGGTGATTGAACTGCAGATTCCTTCTGGGTTTTCTGTGGGCTTCGCAGTGATATGTTTCTCTTGGCATTCTGAACACTTTCTAGAATTTACTATTTTAGTAAATTCTATTTCTAGCAGTGGTCCTTTTGGTCTCAGCACAGTTGACTTTCCTCTTCAGTCGACTCAATTGGTTTAATCAGATTCTGGCCTCGGGATGCAGTTTTGGAAAGATAAGTTCATTTCACTCAAATAACATTATATTTTAATGTTATATTAACCCCTTGGCCTAGTCTCTTAACTTAATGATGTTTTAAAAGGTGGTCTTTAAGGGGTGGCGCCATCATTGAAGATAATTTTATAATTATTAAGGTTGAATTAAAGCCTTAAGATTGGACGCCAATATTAAAGTGATGAATTTAAATTAAAAAGTCAAATTGGAAGCTTTGAAGAAAGGGACGCCATCTTTTGAAGGATTAGGGTTTGACTCAGAAAAGAAGATTAGGGTTTCGAGAAGGTCAACGGCAAATTATAAAAGGAAGCCTTTGGTTCTCTTTTCAGCATCTTTTGTCGACAGGAATGTTATGCTGTCGGATTGGCTTTGGGATTGCTTCGAGGAATGTAAGCCTCCTAGCTTGGCATTGCTTCTCGCTTGAAAGATAGCGACTAGTGGTGAGATAGTGTAGCTTGTGAGATTTGTATTGGGATTTCTGCATTGTAATCATTGTGAGGTTTTGTAGATCAGCTTTATTGCATATTAGATAGATTCTAGAGTTGCATTTTAGTTACAGCAGATTGTTGTTTTAATTCATAAATCAAAAAATACAAAAAGAGTCATTCTGGGTATCGTCTGTATCTCTTTGTCTGGTAAGGGCGACCCTTTGTCCCAAGTTACAGAATTTTTAGAGAAGTCTGGAATTTTTAAAGTGAAATCACCCCTCTTGTCGGGCCGTACCTTCTTACTTTGTCTTGGGATTTGTGCATAGTTCATTTAGGGCATTTTGATCAGTTTTCAGTGTTCCAGTTTGGTCGCCATCATCCTAGGATCCTATTGCATTTCGTCTCGTGGAATTTGACTGAGTTTGGAGTGAGTTGTGAGTGAAATTGTGAGTTATAGGGCTGCTGTTCATGCAAGCGGAAAACAGGACTGTCATAAATCAGATTATCACGTTGGCCTTAATAGTAGAGTTTCTTATCAAAGCTTGATTATTCATTGAAGGGAATTCAATATATATTGTTGCAGCTCTATTTACATATTGATTCACATTGATAGCAAGGCATTATCTTTCATATTGTAAGCTGACAGTAGTACTGACAGCAGTTATTATTCTTGCTTATCATGATTTGTAATGTTCAACTTTACATTCAGTAATTGCAATTGTATTTCCTTTACCTCCGCCCTATGGTAGCTCCTTTCCCACTCCGGGTTAGAAAGCACATTCTGGGTGTCGAGTTACTTTCAGCATTCTAGCTTATTTCCCTTAATCGCATTGTAATTCTTAGCATCTCCGTCATATGGTAGCTCCCACTCCATCTCGGTTTGGAAAGCACATTCTTGACGTCGAGTTATTTCAACTTATTAGTGATAGGGATCCTCTGACCATATGATCGTCCTTCACGGGCACATTCTTGGTTAGAGTTTTTGTATAAGCATTTCAATTCAGATCCTCTGACCAATGCTCACACCTTGCCCACATCGGGATCCTGGTGTACATTCTGGTTAGAGTTGCTTCAGCATCGTTTTGGTTTAGAGCTAACCTTAACGGGTGCGTATTGTTTGTAACTTGCAATTGAAAAAACGAAAAAATTTGGCTCGGAATATTTCAGCAGTATCAGAGCCAAGATCTTGCCATCCTATGAACAAACCGTCTATGAGTGACAGAGAAAAGAGATACATAGCAAGGGAAGACAAGAAAGTTGGAAAACAGTTTCAGCCCTATCAGGCTCCAGAGGGTCAGACAGCTTCAGAGGTCTTAAGGGCTCATTGGGAGTCTTCTCAGGAAACAGATATGGCAGAAGGTGAGAGATCAGTTGGAGGTAACGAGAGGTTTACCAGCAATAGAGATGATAGTGGAAAAGGAAGAGAGAGATCGATAAGTCCCGGAAAGAGATTTGAAAGGAAGATGGATGCCCTGATGGATATGGTTTCTCTCATGATGGGGAAAGTGGGCCAGAATACAACTCCACAAAGTAACCCTGGACATAGAGGAGAACACAGTGCCTCCAACCAGCATGATGGATATGCAGCTCGGCCTGTTTCAAACAACACTTACATCTCAGCCAGGCCTTTCAAACCCACCTTCTTGGCACCAGTAAACACTCAACCTGATCCTGAAGAGAATGGTTCATTCGTGGAACAGTTGAGACTTGGTCGTGCGGAGTATGACTCTCTCTCTGATGAAATCAAGATGGATATGTCCTATAATGACTTTATGGATCATAAAAGAAAGAATAAAGGACAAGGGAGACATCATGAGCAAAGAAGAACAACAGTTCAAGGGTACTTGTATCAAGCTGTCAACAAGGTTATACTTTCACACTATGACCGGAGTGATAACAGCTCAGCACGCGCTTGGATTCAGAAGCTGGATAACTATCTAGCTCTTAGACCCATGGCAGAAGAGGAGGCGATTAAGTTCGCTATGCTACACCTAGATGGGGTGGCGCACGAGTGGTGGTACCATGGCCTAGTCACCTTGGGTCATCGGTCTATCACAACCTATGATGAGTTCACCAATAGGCTCATCGAGAGATTTGAGAAAAAAGATCCTGAAATTCATTTCAAAGAATTGGCACAGTTGAGGCAGTATGGCACAGTCGATGCCTACATAGCTGAGTTCCAAAGACTCTCAGTCATGGTCACTGGAATCACGGAGAGGCGGTTGGTGATCCTTTTCAGTGAAGGATTGATGGAACCACTCAAGGGATGGATTAAAGCTTTTGATCCACCCTCCCTTCAGGAGGCCATGAAGAAGGCAAGAAACATGGAGTGGGCAGCTCCTAAGGCAAAGTTTCAACCCAGGCCATCCTTTCACAAAGGGGATAAAGGGAAAAAACCTCATCAAAGACCTCCTTTGAGACCTTAGCATAAGGAGTTCAAACATCATAATTCTCATGTCACAAGATTAGATCCAGAAACACTAAACGAACTTAGAAGAAAGGGGTTATGTTTCTGGTGTAGGGAAAAATGGTCTCAAGATCATGTTTGCCCAAAGGGAGTTAAATTTAATCAGATTGAGTACTATTCAGCTGGTGAAAGTAATTCTGATTTTTCAGACCAGCAATCTGATTTTGAAGATAGTGAAGTGGAAAGAGTCCCAGAAGAGTCTGAAGATGAAAAGGAAAGCGGAGGTATTTTGGCTCAACTTTCGAGCTTTCAAAGAAATGAATCCTTCAAGGTTCGAGGGATGATTAAGGGGCAGCGAATAGTTGCGTTGATTGACACTAAGGCAACACATAACTTCATTGATGAAGTTGTGGTGGCAAAGAAGGGGCTGCAAACAGAAGAGTTTGAAGGCTTCAAGTTCATGGTTGCTGATGGATTCCACATCTCATGCACCAAGAAGATCTCAAACCTGACTATGCAATTAGGAAACTATGAAGTCAAGGATGACTTCTATGTGGTCAACATTGGAGATACGGATGTCGTTCTAGGCATTCAATGGCTCCGTTCACTTGGAGAGATCTCCTTAAATCTGCAAACTATGGAGCTCAAGTTTCAATCCGATGGGAAGAGAGTAGTGCTAAGAGGAATGTCCAATGGGGGTCCTCGGGTTGTGTCATTCAAGAGAATGGCAAGGCTGGTTCGTCATGATCAAGTTCAGTGGGCTGCAGAATGTATGATTCTTCCTGCTAGTCCGATTGACACTAAGAGAGACTATCCTCCTGATGTGCAGTCTTTACTCACAAAGAAGAGCAAGGTATTTGCTGATTTACCTCCTGGACCACCACCTGAACGGGGTTCGGAGCATATCAAGGAAGGAGCTAAACCAGTTATTACAACTCCATATCGGTATCCTAAGAAGCAGAAGGATGATATCGAGAAAAACATTCAGGAACTCTTGGAGATGGGTTTCATTTGTCCAAGCAAGAGCCCCTTCGCCTCAGCAATGGTTCTTGTGAAGAAGAAGGATGGTACCATGCGCATGTGTGTGGACTATCGTGCTTTGAATCAAAGCACCATCAAAAACCGATACCCCATTCCAAGGATAGATGAGCTCATTGATGAGCTACATGGCGCCAAGTTCTTTTCTAAGATCGATTTGAGATCGGGCTACCACTAGATTCGGATGAGAGGATCTGATGTTGAGAAGACGGCTTTCAGGTGTCACTATGGCCACTTTGAGTTTCTAGTCATGCCATTTGGGTTGACTAATGCTCCTGCTACCTTCCAGTCTTGTATGAACAAGGTTTTTCAGAAACAGTTGAGGAGGTTTGTGTTGATATTCTTCGATGACATTTTGATTTTTAGCAAGACTTGGGAAGAACATCTCAAGCACTTGGAGGAAGTGCTCAGCATTCTAGAATCAGAATGCTTGTTTGCCAAAGAATCCAAATGTGAATTTGGAATGGAGGAGCTACTTTACCTTGGCCACATAATCAGTGCTGAGGGAGTGAAGGTTGATCTTGAAAAGATCAAGGCAGTTGTTGATTGGCCACCTCCTGAGAACTTGACTCAATTGAAAGGATTTTTGGGTCTATGTGGATTTTACAAAAGATTTGTGAAAGGTTACTCACAGAATGCTGCTCCTCTTACTGACCTCACAAAAAAGGGGGCCTTTTGTTGGTCAGAAAAGGCTCAAACTACTTTTGATAAGTTTAAGAGGATCATGAGCTCTTGTCCGGTTTTGGCTATTCCGGATTTCTCCAAGCCTTTCGAGCTACAGTGTGATGCATCCGGTGAAGGAGTTGGGGCTGTTTTGATGCAAAACAAACATCCAATAGTGTTTGAGAGTAGAAAGCTAAGAGGTGTTGAGAGAACCTACTCCATTTATGACAAGGAAATGCTTGCCATTATGCATGCATTAGCTAAGTTCAGACAGTATTTGGTGGGAAACAAGTTCATGGTCAAGACTGATCACAATAGTCTCAAACACTCCATGCATCAGAAGGATCTGAATGAGAGGCAACAAAAGTGGGTGAGTAAGCTTCAAGCTTACGACTTTGACATTGAGTATGTCAAAGGATAAAATAACATTGTGGCTGATGCTCTGTCTAGGAGACCCCATTTGAGTTCATTGTGTGAGCTTACCACTGATTGGAAGGACATGTTGTTTGCTGATTATGCCAAAAATCAATTTGCAACTAGCATCATTGAGGGTACTTTTCATGACGAAAGGTACAAGGTGATTGAAGGGTTGATACACTACAAGGGTAGAATCTTTCTGGTGGCTGATTCTAAGCTCAGGAAGAAGATTTTGTTGACATTTCATGACATTTCGCTTGCTGGTCACCAAGGATTCTTTAAGATATATAGGCAGATCCGAGAAAGATTTTCTTGGAAAGGGTTGAAAGGGGAAGTTCAACGCTACATTCAGGAGTGTCCCGTTTGTCAAATGAACAAGAATGAGCATACTCTACCAGCCGGTCTGCTGCAACCTCTCCCTATTCCCAATCAAAAATGGGAAAGCATATCGATGGACTTCATCATAGGGCTGCCCAAGGCCCAAGGGAAGGATTGTATCTATGTTGTAGTGGATAGACTAACAAAATTTGCTCACTTCTCCCCCATTACCAGCTCCTTTTCAGCAGCCCAAGTTGCAGATCTGTTTTTTCATGAGGTGTTTAGGTTACATGGGCTGCCAAAAAACATTGTGAGTGATAGGGACAGCAAATTCCTAAGCACTTTTTGGCAAGAGGTCTTCAGAATGAGTGGTACTGTGCTTACTCCAAGCACTAGTTATCACCCCCAAACAGATGGACAAATTGAAATAGTGAACAAGTGGTTGGAAGGCTACTTGAGAAACTATGTTTCGAAGCAACAAAGAGCGTGGGTTAAGTGGCTTCACATAGGCGAGTACTGTTATAATTCTTCCTTTCATATGTCAATAAAGATGTCACCTTTCTTGGCTCTTTATGGTTATGAAGCACCTAGCTTTGCTAATTTGGTGTTTGGTGATAGCAAAGCTCCTCAAGCCAAGGACTTATTGCAGCAGAGTCAAGACATCATGAAATCATTGAAGAACAATCTTCAGATTGCACAGAATCAGCAGAAGATGTATGCTGATCAGAGGCGTGTTGAGCGCTCTTTCGAGGTTGGGGATATGGTTTATCTCCGACTACAGCCTTACAGACAGTCTACTCTCAAGAAGAGTGGAGCTGAGAAGCTCAAACCTCGCTTCTATGGGCCGTTCAAGGTTATCAAAAGGGTGGGAGCAGTAGCGTATGAATTGGAGCTACCTTCAAGTAGCAAAGTGCACAATGTCTTCCACGTGTCTCGCCTCAAGAAGGCGCTTGGACATAATGTTATTGCTTCATCACAGTTGCCTCCTTTGGATGAAGAAGGACAGTTGGTTTTAATTCCAGAGGAGATTCTTGATTCTCGAGAGCGTTCTTGAGGAAAAGAACAATCAGAGAATACTTGGTGAAGTGGAAAAATTTGCCTTTAGAGGATGCAACTTGGGAGAATGATGAGATTCTGCAACATCCAGAGTTGCGATTGCTTGAGGACAAGCAATCTTGGGGAGGGCGGACTGTAATGTCCCCTTCTCGAGCATGATCTTCTCAGATGACCGTTGGCCTATTCTGGAGACCCGTAGGCTACTCGGACGGTTTGATTAGGGTTTCTTGTGTGGAGGTTGCGATTGCTCGTGAATTGGTGATTGAACTGCGGATTCCTTCTGGGTTTTCTGTGGGCTTCGTAGTGATATGTTTCTCTTGGCATTCTGAGCACTTTCTGGAATTTACTATTTTTAGTAAATTCTATTTCTGGCAGTGGTCCTTTTAGTCTCGGCACAGTTGACTTTCCTCTTCAGTCGACTCAATTGGTTTAATCAGATTCTGGCCTCGGGATGCAGTTTTGGAGAGATAAGTTCATTTCACTCAAATAACATTATATTTTAATGTTATATTAACCCCTTGGCCTAGTCTCTTAACTTAATGATGTTTTAAAAGGTGGTCTTTAAGATAATTTTATAATTATTAAGGTTGAATTAAAGCCTTAAGATTGGACGCCAATATTAAAGTGATGAATTTAAATTAAAAAGTCAAATTGGAAGCTTTGAAGAAAGAGACGCCATCTTTTGAAGGATTAGGGTTTGACTCAGAAAAGAAGATTAGGGTTTCGAGAAGGTCAACGGCAAATTATAAAAGGAAGCCTTTGGTTCTCTTTTCAGCATCTTTTGTCGACAGGAATGTTATGCTGCCGGATTGGCTTTGGGATTGCTTCGAGGAATGTAAGCCTCCTAGCTTGGCATTGCTTCTCGCTTGAAAGATAGCGACTAGTGGTGAGATAGTGTAGCTTGTGAGATTTGTATTGGGATTTCTGCATTGTAATCATTGTGAGGTTTTGTAGATCAGCTTTATTGCATATTAGATAGATTCTGGAGTTGCATTTTAGTTACAACAGATTGTTGTTTTAATTCATAAATCAAAAAATACAAAAAGAGTCATTCTGGGTATCATCTGTATCTCTTTGTCTGGTAGGGGCGACCCTTTGTCCCAAGTTACAGAATTTTTAGAGAAGTCTGGAATTTTTAAAGTGAAATCGCCCCTCTTGCTGGGCCGTACCTTCTTACTTTGTCTTGAGATTTGTGCATAATTCATTTAGGGCATTTTGATCAGTTTTCAGTGTTCCAGTTTGGTCGCCATCATCCTAGGATCCTATTGCATTTCATCTCGTGGAATTTGATTGAGTTTGGAGTGAGTTGTGAGTGAAATTGTGAGTTACAGGGCTGCTGTTCATGCAAGCGGAAAACAGGACTGTTATAAATCAGATTATCAGGTTGGCCTTAATAGTAGAGTTTCTTATCAAAGCTTGATTATTCATTGAAGGGAATTCAATATATATTGTTGCAGCTCTATTTACATTTTGATTCACATTGATAGCAAGGCATTATCTTTCATATTGTAAGCTGATAGTAGTACTGACAACAGTTATTATTCTTGCTTATCATGATTTGTAATGTTCAACTTTACATTCAGTAATTGCAATTGTATTTCCTTTACCTCCGCCCTATGGTAGCTCCTTTCCCACTCCAGGTTAGAAAGCACATTCTGGGTGTCGAGTTACTTTCAGCATTCTAGCTTATTTCCCTTAATCGCATTGTAATTCTTAGCATCTCCATCATATGGTAGCTCCCACTCCATCTCGGTTTGGAAAGCACATTCTTGACGTCGAGTTATTTCAGCTTATTAGTGATAGGGATCCTCTGACCATATGATCGTCCTTCGCGGGCACATTCTTGGTTAGAGTTTTTGTATAAGCATTTCAATTCAGATCCTCTGACCAATGCTCACACCTTGCCCACATTGGGATCCTGGTGTACATTCTGGTTAGAGTTGCTTCAGCATCGTTTTGGTTTAGAGCTAACCTTAACGGGTGCGTATTGTTTGTAACTTGCAATTGAAAAAACGAAAAAATTTGGCTCGGAATATTTCAGGATGCATCGGGTAGTTGGGCTGAATCAAAAAAGATCCCCCAGAAACGGATTCAAATTCCTTCATCTAACATGCCTAATTCAAGGGTGCCCCTGGGCTACAAGGGCGCAGAAACTGCAAATTTGACTGTCTCTGTGATGTGTAGACTCTCTGTACCTTTCACTTCCGCCTTTGATTGCCGGAGTTTTACAACTCGGATAGATTCACTTGATAGCTTGTCGGGAAACTAACTAAAAACTGGAGAGAATGAATGTATCTACAACCAAAAGCAACTGAATCTGAGCCTCCAAATTGAAGGGCACCCCTGAGCTACAGGAGCGCAGATTTGCTCTGTGCTTGATGTTTTCCTCCATTTCGCACTCTGCAAACACCGTGTCGGCTGCTGAGTTGACCACGTAGAAGCGTTACTGCTGCTAACGTGTGTGTGTGATTGTATTTCACCATTTTCACATGTACGGACACCGTAAAGTTGATTTGCACATTGATTGCGCAAATGTTTCCCATGTTACAAAGTGAAGTGTTTCCAGACTTTGAATATTTTTCCAATTTTCACCTTTTGAAAATCCCCTATGCCGTGAAGCATCTTTTTTAGCATCTTTCATCATAGAATGTTCTGCTTTGAGTTTCAGGCTTAGATTTTGACACCTAGTACTGGCCAACTGCCATTGACGACCTCGGAGGTCCTAACTTTTCTCCTGAAAAAGTGAAAACTACCCACTAGGATTAAACTGACTTTTAACTGAAACTGACTTCACCACTGTGACCGTGATGTGAAATAAGCAATCAAAATTAATTTCAGCCAATTCTAACAAGTTTCAATTTTTAGGGTTTTGCGACCTGAAACAAGGGTGCTTGAAACCATAATTTTCATTTTTTTCAAATTTCACCAGTATCTTCCCGACAACAAACTGACTCAAAGTCCATACTTGATTTGCCCAAAAACTATGTTTTGACATCATTTTACAAGGTTTAGACCATTTTAAACAAAATGCCTTAATGAAGCAAAAAATTTGGTTTGGGTACAACAAGTTGGTTGTGTCACTTAAAAGTTCCACTTTGTTTGAGATAAGCACACTTTTGGACTGGCTAAGTCGTTAAATTTTTCTGCCCTCCAACAAATAGCAGTTTAAGTGATCAAGATTTCTGCCCATTTCTTGGAAAAATGCCATGAGTGACAAAAATTTCTACCTAATGCTATAAATAGTGGCGCAAGTGAAGGATACTTCCCTTTACCTAAAATTGGCTCAACTGATGAATATCTCTATCCAATAAAAAGGTGGCACCATGACTTAAGTTTTCCTCATAAACATGGGCACACAACTAGAGTAGTTGAGTCACTTAAAATTTCTAACCAATACTAAAACAGGTGGCAAGGTCAGCAAACATCTCCCTTGGCACATTTTAACCATGGCACAACCAAGCAATTATTCCACCTAAGTCAATTGAATATTTCTCAAGCAATAGTGGCATGAGGCCAAGGTGGTTAAGCCACTCTCAAACTCTACCCAACTTAAAAATAACTACCAAAGATGACAATAACATATAAAAGTTATGCCAAGTGATTAAAGTTGGCAAACATGTCTTACATCTCCACCACCATGAAAATAGTTGATCTTGAAAGCAAAAAGCCACTATTGAAAGTGCTAGAACTTCAAAGATTTCTCCTATTTATGCAAGTGATGATTTCAATATATTTTTCAAACCTATTCTAGTTGTGTTCTATTTCTAGCAAAGGTGTCAAGACCCCATCTGAAAATTGTAAAATTTAGCTAAGTCCTTGCCAATCTTTGCCCATTTATGCATTGTGATGTTCCTTCTTGGATATCAATGGCTTGAGGAAGTTAGGTGTGCAATGAAAAATCTTAAGTATTTGTGAGTTGTTATGGGCCTTTGCGTCTTCTTGAGCTGCAAGCTTTCGAGTAGACTTGAAACCTATGAACCAAGTCCCAAAGTTCCAAGTTCCCACCAAACCCTGGCCTTTGCCTCCCTCTGTGGTCTTTCCTTTGTGTCTATTGGGCCACATGTATTCAAATAGATTTGGATCCTTGGAACTTGGTTCCATGGTTCCCAATCCTTGTGGGATCCTGAACCCCACCTTACCCCTTATCCTCAAACTCCTTAACTCCCATGTCCAAGTTCCATCTGATGCCCTAATCCCGCTATTGCCCCATTCCTTTCCACTATTTTCCCTTGTGCTCCTAATTCTTGCTCCCTCCCTGCTCCTTGCATTTGTTCCTTGTGTTCTCCTCTCTTCATGCTAACATCATCTAAGGGCTCATATAATGGCCATTTCCTCCTTCATTGTGTCTATCCATTTTTCATGATTTATGTCTTTGCAGGCATCTTTGAAGGTAGTCGGCTCTGCTTGATGTAATGTCCCCATTTTTCTAAGTAATGGCAAATATCGATATTTAGCTTATTTTATTCCCATAAGTTAAATAATAGAATTATAAGGAAATAATAATTAAATTGATTATTTTAAAGTTGTCTATTTTAAATAAATATCAAAAGGATAACTTTATTTTTATTAATTTAATTAAAGTGACAAATAAAAAAATAAAAAATATTATAAAGTCACTTTATTAAATATTATAAAGTTACTTTATTAAATATTATAAAGTCACTTTATTAAATAAAATGTGCTTCTAGAAGATTTGAGGAGGTTATTTTGGATTTTTCTAGAATACTCGGTGAAGCCTTTAAAAAGAGATGAGAGCAAGTCATTTGGACATCTTAGTTTTGGTATTTTCTATCAGAGAATTTTGGAGAGCTTGTGTTTGCAGGTTCAGCCTTTTCTGAGGACGAAAAGTTAAAACCCTTAGAAATTTGTGGATTGGATAAAAACCCAACTCCACATTGAGAGGTGGATTCATCCGAGATTCATCATTGAGCTTATTTGCAGGTTTGGCTTTATTAGGGAGCTTCAACCAACTAGAGTTTGAAGGAAAATATCATTCTAGCTAGGGTTTGAAGGAAATTATCATTCCAGCTAAGGTTTGAAGTTTTATTTGCAGATTGAGGACAAAAGAATTCGGATTTGAAGGTTATATTGGCATATTTTCACCTACAAATGCATTGCTAGGATTTGGGAGTGAAGTGCTTTGTTTTGGAAGGAATTTTTGGTCATTGGCAACATTTATTCATATGCAGATTTGTGTTTCAGATTTCTACAGTTTTATATCAGATTGCAGATCCAAGGGTTTAGTGGTCAAATTTGGCATTGTATTGACATCACATCAATCTAGGATTTCATTGCTCCAATCCTAGACCTAGCTACCTTCATTTGGAGGAGTTTAGGGATTGTTTTGGCAACCATTTACATCATTATTATCAGCAAGAACATCGAACATTAATGGCAAGGTTTGAGAGCATCCACATCAACAATTTCTTACCATATATGTGATCATATTGAGCCTAAATGAAGTAACAAGCAAACGGGTACGTGGTGAACCCAATCCTATGGTGTGTTTGTATATTGTAGACACATTTTATAAGTATTGTCAGTCTGATATCATCTTATCAGACCTGATAATCAGTGTATTCAGATCTGATATATTATGAATAAAGTGGAGATTGCATGTGAAATTCTTGTTATTGGTTTATGCAAACAGTGTCTATCATTTCTATGTTTCATGTGATCATTTTGGCATTGAAATCCATCAAGAATCAAACAAACAAAACCCCAAAACTCAGAAAAATCAGAATTCAGTCATATGCATGCCAAGTGTTTGACAAAATGTCAAACAACCTAAACTGAAAAATCAGGGCAGAATATTTGGGGATATCACACTTGATCAAAAATTAACATATGATGGATTAAATCGTCAAACTTGGCTGGAGGTCGACGCTCCCTAGTGGACCTCCGCAATTGAGGAGCTAACTCTTGTGAAATTGCCTCTGAATTTCTTTGTGTTTGCTTCAAATTACTCCCTTGTATATCAACATTATTATCTCTAACATTACCAACATGACTCCTTTGTATACCCTGTAACTCAATATTACTCCTCTGTATTTCCTGCGACTCGGAGAGCATGGGTAGCATGTTAGAAATGTGCGAGAGGCCCAATTTTGAATTCATATGCTCCCTTGATACCTGCGACCGGGATGCATTGGTTGGAGGCTGCGTGGAACCCACAGTGCGTTGCAGATCAGAACGTGATATTGGAGTGAGGGCATCAGATGGAAATGCCTGTGTGGGAGCTTCATCAGCACCCCTAACCACGGCCTTGGTGTTGGGCACAAAAATTGATAGGGACGACTCTTGTTGAGTAGGCCACGTGGGATAAACTTTTCCCACAGCCCGTGCCAAATTTAGCACCAAAATGGCAAGGGATGGTAGGATGAGGGGGCCGGGTATTGAGGATTGTTGAGCAGGTTGTGTTAACCCAAGTGGAGGCGGGTGTGATGAAGTTTGAGATTGCAAATTTCCTCCTATAACTTGAGACTGGGATGCAAAGTGTGAAATCCCCTGAGCCACTGAAGTTTGTCTTTGATTATGAAATAAATCATCTCCATTTGTAATGTCAAACAATGGCACATACTATTTTGTTCATTGTTCTTGCTGGCCTGGCATGACTTTTTTATTAAATATCACATCCCGGCTACAAACTAACTATTTGGCAATTGGATCCCACAACTAATAGCCATACTGTTCTTCTCCATAGCCAACGAATTACATTTTTTTGATTTGGCATCCAATTTTGTTCTCTTCTCCTTGGGAGTGTGAGCAAAACCTCGCAGCCAAAGACCCGTAAACAATTGTAGGAAATCCTTCTTCCCAACCACTTCTCCTTCGGAATGTCAAAATCCAACTGAGATGAAGGGCCTCAATTAATCAAGTACACTGCAATATAAATTGCTTCTGCCAAAAACTCCTTACCCAAACCTGCATTAGAGAGCATACTCCAAGCTCTCTCCAAGATTATTCGATTCAACCTCTCAGCTACACCATTTTCTTGAGGGATGAAAGGAACAATTTTAATGTGTATGCCAGTTCCTGCACAAGTTATCAAACTCCAAAGAGCAAAATTCTCCACCATTATCTGTTTTCAAGCACTTTATTTTATTCTCGGCTTGATTTTCAACAATTGCTTTGAAAATTTTTAATTTACTAAATACTTTTGATTTCCTATTTAGCATATAAACCCAAACTTTGCGAGTGCAATCATCAAAAAAAGTAACAAAGTAATTTGCTCCTCCAATAGAGGTTACCTCCATAGGACCAAATACGTCCAAGAGCATGAGCTCCAATGGCCTTGTCTTCTTGTCATGTCTAGTTTTAGAAAACTGATCCGCCTTTGTTTGCCATAGATACAATGCTCACACAACTCTATATCAACAGTTTTAAAACCTGGAAGTTGATCCCTTTTGAGCAAAATTTCAAGTCCCTTCTTGCTCAGATGCCTAAGCCTCTTGTGCCAAAGCTCCATCCCATTGTCCACAACTGCCACCGCAGCTCCCACTTCAGCGTGGCTCTCTAGCACATACAAAGTGCCCAATTTGCTACCTCTTGCAATTACTAAGGCTCCTTTGGTCACCTTCAAAGTATTTGAAGAAAAAGTGATGCTACATTCTTGAGCATCAAGTTGTTCCACAGAAATCAGATTCCTCTTGAACTTAGGAACATGTCTCACATCCCGCAACAACCACTTGTTTCCATTTTTTAATCTCAACAACACATCACCTTTACCAATAATATCACATGGTTCATTGTCAGCAAGGTAGATCTTACCAAGTTTGGCTTTTTGATAATTTTTGAAAACCTCTCGGCATAAAGTTGTATGGAAAGAAGCACCGGAGTCCAACACCCATGCATCAGCTATAGTTTCACTTGTAGACAAAACTAATGCACTTTCATCCTCTTCATATGTAGTGTTAACTTCATTTTCTTTGACTGATTTTGCACCTTCTTATATGACCAGCAATTCTTCTGTGTGTCTCCTTCTTTGCCACAAAACCAACAACCTCCATTTCTTCCTCTAGACTTAGATCTCTTGGTAGATTTTGATCTTCTCCTATTATTATTTCAGCCTCTTTCTTGAGGTCTTCCTCTATTACCAAATACCAAAGCATCTCCCAAGGAGTTTCCTTGATTTTTTCTCCTCATTGCCTCACTAAGGAGAGTCTCAATAACATCATCAAATGTCAATATACTTCCTTGCTTGCCAGACACCCAACTGCTAATTGCCATTACTACTCCTTCCCAACTACCGGGTAGAGAGCACAATAAAAAGATGGCCATGATTTCATCATCCAAATTTATATTCACAGAAATCAATTGGCTGATTAATGCATTGAATTCATTTAGATGGTTTGGCATGTTACCTCCTTTCATCTTCAAATTGTACAGTTTCTTCATGAGAAAAAAGTAAAAACTTGTTTGAAGTGGAAACCATCTCATACATATCAGATAACTTATCTCACAATCCTTTCGCTATTTTCTCAGTTGCAACATTAAATAATACGTTACTAGATAAAGAGAGGATGATGGTTGCTCTTGCTTTCTTATCCATTTTCTCCCACTCCTCATCAGCCATCGTAGTTGGCTTCTTGGCTTTGCCTTCCAGTGTAATATAGAGGTCTCTTTGAATCAACAACACCTCCATTTGCATCTTCCACATCCTGAAGTTCTGTCCTGAGAATTTTTCGATTCTCCATTTATCTGCCTCGTCCATCTTCCCAGAAATTCTTCACAATTTTCCGACTCAGCTTCTCAACAAGCTCTGATACCAATTGCTGATGTAAAGTGCAGATAAACAACTACAAAAACAGATTTATCAGATGCAAGATAAAACAATTAACAAACATACACAACAGTGGATTTACATGGTTCACCATAAAGGCTACGTCCAAGGGAAAAGCAGGGGAAATTCTGTTTATATAACCCTGTTTGCACAGTTACATCTATAGCAGCATACACATGATACTTATTACATTATCCATATTGAATTAGAAGTCTCCGAAGGAAATCCAAGGGACAAACATTGGCAGGAGAAAACAATGGGAATTGAACGGTCTATGGGTAATGGCTGTTGGACTTCACATCCCAACAAGACTTTGGGACATTGTTACTCAGTCACTTCGCATAAGCAGGACAGCCTTATTTATAGATGAAAAAACTTAAAAGTAATGCAAGATGAAAATGGTATCATTTTTTACTGAATCTTGGGGGAATTTTACAAAATGGTAGTGTTATTGCTGCTTCTGCTACTACTGGTGAATGATCAACATTGACTGTAATCTTTTAGTTAGTTACAAATTTCTAATTTTCTTTTTCCTTTATAGTTCATCATTGGAGACATGTTGTATACTCGGTCTACTCTAAGAACGCTGAACTTTTACAGTTTCGTTGACATATAAGGTCATTTTTATGTTTGACTCTGTCATTCTTTTGCCCTGTGATTTAGTCTCTGAGCCTTTTGAACAGTTAGCTTTAAATTGCAATTAATAAATTATAGCAGAGTGAAAATGCTATAACTTACAAATGCAAAAATATGAACTTCTTTTTCTTGACTCTTGAAGTTTGCTGGCCTTATTCGTTGGCAATATTTTCATTATTTGTTTTGGGTGGAGTGCTATGCTCTCCCATTGGAATTCGAATGAAGGTTTTATAGAAAAATACAATAAGTAAAAACAAAAAGCCACTAACCTCAACAGCCTGGGGTGAAGGTGTGCTGAGAAGCCCAGCAATCTGATCTGCATATTTGAGCTCTAAATCTGAATCATACCCGCCTTCCATCTCAGCCTTAGACAAGTCCTGCCCTCTTCCAGGAATGCTTAAATTCTGTTTAAGCTAAACAATGGTCAATAATTTCATGTTTCAAGATTTTTTGACTATGCATTTTTATAACGCAAATTTGCCTGTAAAAATACAAAGATCCGAGAGACCCTACTTATACGACAGGGTTTAATATGGGTTTAATATGATTGAAATTAAATGTGAATCGAACATTACACGAAATTCATTAAAAAAACAATTCTGATTCAGTAACAAGGGTGGGACAGGTTAAAGGAATGACTACGTATTGGGCCTAAATTAAATTTGGCAGCTTCGAGGCTTCTGAATCTTTGATAGTAAATGGGAAAGGTTGGATTATTAGTGTATTAATCCAATTTTAGTTTTGTTTGCTATGTGAACCATGGATCTTCTTGGGCATTTAGTTCTAAATCTCACATCTTAATATTTAATATTTAAATTTTCTAAATAATCTTTTTTAATATTATTTTGTTAAAATTTATTTTGAATAATAATCTAGGTAAAGAGATTTAATAGATATTTAAAATGAATGTTCATATAGTATAGATGTAAATTATATTTATAAATAATTTTTTATATAATTTAATTATAATAACAAGGGAGATTTAAACTTTGTAATTTGGACTTGTAGTGGTATGGGTTGACAATTAAAATATTTGAAGATTTTTTTATTATTTTTATTCTCATCTTTTTACCTCATAATATGTCAATTCAATTGTTCAAGTTTTTTATTATATTTAGTCATGATTTGACAAGATTACATTGATTACAAGAACAAGGGATTGGTCAAATATCCAATAACTTGATGGTAGTATATAATACAAATCAATACACATAATAAGAAATTGTTTATTAATATGTTGATATTAATGGCTTATTTGAAACATAATGTAAAAATTGTCTCTCAATGCATTCACTAAAAGTTGCCTAATTTTTTGGTTTTCTCTTTAAAAGCATATCAATAGTGAAGGATTTCAAGAAAACAAAATCATTGCTTGGGCATAGAGGCCACAATTGATAGAGAAAATAAAGAAAGATCATAATAATAAAAGTTAATGCAAAGCATGACGCCCTAAATCACAAATGATTCTAATCACCATCATTGTAATTGCTTTAACATCATCGTTAAATTGTAGTTGAGCATGTTTCAATAGTTGTGATAGTAGTTGTTTATATAATTTCCAATAGTTGTGATAGTAGTTGTTTATATAATGTTCAATAGTTGTGACTTGACTACGCATAATTAAACAAAATGTATTCCTTTGATCTAAAAAGCAACCAATCATGTGATGTCACATCAATTCTCAACTACCCATGATGTGAATGCACAAGTATTGGTCTCACTTTTTTTTTGGGCCTTTTTGGACACCTTGACAAAAAGCATGTTGATGTGGGGTGATCCCACAATAGTGGTTTACAATTTTTGGCCAAACTAGACACTGAAAATATTTTTTTAAACAAAATCTTCACATTCGGGCACCTATAGCGGCTAAACTGTGAAGAATTTGAAGATGATGCAAACTAGAGTCTCATCACATTTTGTTTGTAGATTTTAAAAATATTCTTTTCAAAAAATTTGGAATCAGATTCCACTTCTTTTTCCATCTCCCACGAAAATTGATTTTTTTCAAAAAATAGCATTTTTAAAAAATGACGCACAGTATAGCACATAACTTTTTTTCCATGAAGGATAAAATTCTAATTCTTTCAATTTAGATTTGTAACTCAATATCTAGTGCTTCCACTTGGTTAGATAGTTTTTATTGAATATTTTTTCTTTAATCAAGTTTCAAAGTCAAACCAATTACAATTCACATAGTGCAACCGTATAACACAACTTTTTTGTATATATCAAAATTCAAATTTTTTTTATTGTATCAAGGACTTCAATATCTGGTGCACTCATTTTTTATTTTTTTTTTGATAATCTGCTATTTTTCCACATGTGCAGAACATAGACCTTCATTTTTGATGAAAAACCTATGTTTAATAAAACTAAAATATCAAATACATAATAAAACCAAAACATATTAAAATTATATTCATTGGATAGCTCGTTCGAGGACTACGATTCCAGTTGGGTTTGTGAATATTCCTTCATTTTCATCCTCAAACCGAGCTCCAAAGTGCCAAAATTCAAGTTTTTTTAATCTCAGGGGGTATGAGGAATAAAGGGGGTTCGAACGAACCCCTAAGGGTTCGAGCGAACCACTAGGGGTTCACTCGAACTAGGGTTCATTCTAACCCCCCTTTTATAAGGGGTTTTGATGGCTTTTTTGGTGGGAAATTATTAAGAGGGTTCAATTGAACCTAGGTTCTACCGAACCCCTAATTGGTTCGGTTGAACCAATAGGTTCGTACGAACAAATTTTTTGCCATGCATTCATTTTTTGTGAGTTTTCCTTCCTCACTTCAATTGTAAACCACTATTGTGGCTTCACCCTGTGGCATGTCATATTTAATGATGTGGTCTGAAACAAAATTTATAAGCAGGGGACTTGCCAAGTAAGCTGCTATAAAAAATTGGGAGTGATTTGAAATTTCCACATAAGATAATTAGAAGCACAAAGTTAGGGTGCACAACTACTGGGTCCTCTCCCCTAATCATTAAATTGCTATTACAAACATCTCAATACAATCCCATAAAGCAATGTTGTCATTATCTCAATTATCATTTTACAATGTTTCAAAGGATCTAAGATATTTTTTAATGATCATTCATCATCCTATTTCCATTTGAATACAAACAAAAATATTTTAGTTTTGTATATTATTATTTTCTTCGTATGACATATAATAAGATCTATTTTATTAAGTAGCTACACGACAACCTATCAAGGAGTAAAATTGGTGGAATGAATTCTCATTTCTATTTAGTTTAATGTGCAAGGAAATTAATAAGCATGTATTGGTTTGAACCTGAACAAACTTCCATTACTATAAAGCCATGTGTACCTCTACTCACTTTTATTTGCCAATATACTCATCCATTTTGCTACAAAAATTGCCAACAATGTATGCATTGAGACATCTTCATAAGTTAAAATATTTTTTTAATTATATTATATACCTAGTCATAAGTTAATTTGTGATGGTGGTTTTCATTAACATAATCATTCATTAAACCATAAACGCCATTAAGTAATAATGCCAGTTGTACTATCTTTCCCAAACATATTTTTGTTAACTTCTAAGATGAACACATCAATTTTTTTAATAAAATAATGCATATCACTTCTATAAACTAATTTTATATCCATTCCAAACTCAACTAGCTTAATTAATACCTAAAAATGTTCAATGTTGCAACCCTCATTAAGTGTTTAATGTTTGCTACTATAGAGTGAATACTAAATTAACCCTTTCAAGGTTTTAATGGATAAATATTAAACAAAATTAAGATTTACTGAAGTGATAGAAAAAATCTCAACCTAGTTATAGAACTAGACACCAAACATATCCAAAAAAAGTGCATGGCACATTAAAAGTGTCCAATTAAAGTTCTAAAGAAAAACGATTTTCTTGTAATAGAACATAATCAATGCAAAAGGAGAATGGCATTAGAACCTTCATGTAAACCACACAAATCCTACAATCCAAAAAAAGCTAATGGACTTGATTTTTAATAATAAGTTCCAGTTCCTTTAAAATAAATAGAAAATTAATAGCTTCCTATCAATACATGACTATTATTATTATCTAGACTAGCTTATCTATCTTAATATATTAATCTATATATTATATGCCAAGAGATTTCATTTTTGAGGCATTTTTTTTTTTTTTGCTTTTTTTTTTTTAAATACGCCTCGAAAATGAAATCTCTTAGCGTATAATATATAGGTTAATTTATTAAGATAGATAAGCTAGTAGCAACCACGGTATACGTAACACATTGAATAAATTAATATATTTAGGGTTATGAGTAGAGTTAGCATTTAGGATTAGGGTTTATATCATGGTTAGGGTTAGCATTAGGGTTAGGGTTTGGTTTAGATTTATTATTATGATTAGTGTTAGGGTTTAGTGTTAAGGTTGGGTTTATGGTCATAGTTAGTGTGAGAATTATGTTAGGGTTAGGGGTAAAATTATGGTTAGGGTTAGGGTTTGGATTATAATTATAACAGGTTTTAGGTTAGGAATAAGGCTTTGGTTAGTGTTAAGGGTAGGGTTGGAATTACTATTAAGGTTTGGATTGGAATTATAATTAGGGGTAGGGTAAGGATTTATATTTGGTCAGGGCTATGGTTTGGGTTAGGGTTAGGGTCAAGGTTAGGATTAAGGTTAAGATTAGCATTAGGGTTAGGATTTAGTTTATGATTATGATTATGGTGAGGGTTAGGGTTTAAACTTATGATTAGGGTTATAGTTAGTGTTAGGGTTTAGTGTTATACATTGAATAAAAAGGGTTACCTAATCCTAATTCTATCTCTAACCCTAAC
Source organism: Sequoia sempervirens (assembly GCA_007258455.2). Classification (NCBI taxonomy): domain Eukaryota; kingdom Viridiplantae; phylum Streptophyta; class Pinopsida; order Cupressales; family Cupressaceae; genus Sequoia; species Sequoia sempervirens. The sequence continues at coordinate 62,776 of VDFB02267189.1, forward strand.
CCTAACCCTAATCCTAACACTAACTACAACACTAATCCTAATTCTATTTCTAACCCTAATCCTAATTAGATATCTTTAACCATAACCCTAACCCTAATGCTTACACTATCTCTAACCCTAAACCTAATTCTAACACAAACCCTAACACTAATCCTAATTTTATTTCTATCTCTAACAAAAACCCTAACCTTAATACTAGCCCTATCTCTAACCCTAACCCTAATCCTTACTCAAACCCTAACCCTAATCATAATTTTATCCCTAACCCTAATCCTAATGCTAACCCAACCCTAATCCTAATTATATCTCTAACCATAACCCTAATCCCAATCCTAACCCTAACCCTAATTAATTTAATGTTGGATCCATCATAACCCTAGCCCTAATTAAACCATCTTAAATCTATTTGAACCCTAACCCTAATTGTGCCATTACCCTAACTCTAATTGAACTCTAGCCCTAACTTTGAAAGACATTTCTCCCCTCACACAAACCTGAATCCTAATCCTAATTTTATCTCTAACCATAACCCTAACGGTAATCCTAGCCCTATCTCTAACCTAACCCCAAATAATCCTAACCCTAACCCCAATTATATCTCTAATTGTAACCTAACCCTAATCTTCACTCTATGTCTAACCAAAACCCTAACCCTAAACCCAATCATAAAAAAAAGTTCAACCCTAACCCTAATCCTAACACAAACCCTAACCCTAATACTAACCTTATCTCTAACCCTAAACCTAACCCTAATCCTAATTTGATCTCTAATCTTAACCCTTATACTGACCCTATCTCTAACCCTAACCCTAATCCGTACTCAAACCCTAGCCCTAATCCTAATTTTATCCTTAACCCTAACCCTAACCCTAATCTTGACCCTATCTCTAACCCTAACCCTAACCTTAATCCTAATGCTAACCCAACCCTAATCCTAATTATATCTATAACCATAACCCTAATCCCAATCCTAACCCTAACCTTAATTAATTTAATGTTGGATCCATCATAACCCTAACCCTAACCTTAACCCTAATTAAACTATCTTAAGTGTTGTTGGTGTAACAACTAACACCTCTAGAGTGCAAGTTGGTATAGACAGCCATGCACACTACGCAATGAGTGCTCTTAAAATTAGGAGGGGAAGCTCCCTCGTTGTGCTAACAAAAGTGCTTGAAAAGAAAAGTAAATTAAACTATATCCTTTCTTTTTGTCTCAGCTGTAAGAGGCACAAGGCTTTCGAGAAAACTCTATACGTTGCAACTAAGTATTTTCTGGTTTCGCAAGACTTAACTACAACACACAAAACTAAGTAACTTAAACTATCCAATCCCCTCAAGAATTCAGAGCATGAGGAAACGGAGCGGGAATGATTATTAGACAATAAACTGGGTACAAACTTACAACATGAAGCCAAAGTCGCACAACTATCTGCTTGTCTAAATAGGCTTATTACTCACACACATCACACAATAAACCAAGTACAGATTCTCAACTTGAAGGCAAGGTGACACAACTATCAACTCAATCTAAATAAGTTTATTGAACACAAAACACCAAGGATAGCCAACAAGGATAGTAAATTGCATAGGCGAGACACGCATACAATCTACGATCGAACTAGCCACTATATCTAACTAAGGAAAGCATTCACCATAATAATTGCATGAAACCCAAGTGGCATAACAATTCATTATCATAATAAATACTCATGAATAGATACAGAATGAGCAATATTACAGGCAAGGTAGGCACAACATATATATCTCTCTCATACAAAATTTATGTACAAATGAGCAAAAGCTCCTATTTATAGACATCGAAAGGTGTAGGGAACCCAAAAATCACCATGAGAACTTACAATCTTGCAATGCATGCAAGATTATTGCTAAAACCCTAATAAAGAAAACTATACAGTTAACTAGTAAACTACCATCAGTTAACTAGTACAATTAATCTAAGTGGACAATGTGCAAGCATGCACGTCCTTATTGAAAGCAAGTTAACTGGAACACTACCATCAGTTAATGTAAACCCTAAATACAACTCCAAGTGATCAAAGATAATCCCATAATAGACATGCATGAGATGTGACAACGAGTTAGCTTGAAAAGGTAACACCAAGTTTAACTCCTATGTTTAATGTATATTCTTAGAGGTGGGAACTGAAGTCTACTGGCCGTGATCCCGACCAACCAATCCCTCAACGATATTGTTAACTGCATCACTGTCTGGAGCACTAATACTCTACTGAAGTATGCTATGTCTGTGCAGCATGTCCTCACCAGCTAATATTTGGCACTGAAGTTCACCTCTGCTCCTGGTTGCTTCATCAAACAACGTTGACATGACTGTAAGCTGATCCATCTTACAACCAACAGTCTCCCCACTGAAAATACTATGAATGAGTGTCTGGAGCTCTGACTGTATGTCAGTAAGCTCAACATACACACCACCCTCAATCTAATACTGGTACGGTATGCAAGAAACGAGAGTTCTCATGTACTGGAGTGCACTAGTGATGTGCTCTCTACTCTCAGCCAACTCTGATGCCATCGTTTCCTCTATCTTCACCTTGAAAACCAACTATGTTTTCCAAGAGTAGATAGCCTCTCTATCTTTTGCATCTGTGACTGATTCATATGCCACACTCAGGTGAGCAATCATAATCTCATCCCAGGGTCTATTATTGGCCATGTCTTGCTCCTCATCTTGAAGATGTAGATGAAGCTCTCGTGCATTGTACCACAACTGGTATAACTCTGCAAGCACAAAGCGGCCTCTAGCAATGAACTCTTCCTCTCATTCCTCCAAACACTTGTCGTATGTAACCAAGTGATTAAGTTGGCCCTATTCTGTTGGTGGCTCAAGCATCGACGGGAGTGTGGCGGTAACATTTGACATGTGTACAAGGCTAGAAATATACTCACAAAGCTATCTGATTTCAGCCTTGAGGGCTGCCTTATCTTCTCCATCCTTCAACATTCTATCCCTGGCATTTTTTGTAGCAACTTGTAGGAGATCAACCTGTGTCTAGTGAGTGCTACGACCAAGGTTGATTGTGATCACCTCGAAGTCCTGAATATCAATCTCATCCAAACTCTTCCCTTCTGGAGGTATGGCAATCTCAATGACTATCTCCATATCAACATTCCTCTCTATGTGAACATGTTTCTTGACCCTCTTGTCTGGCGCATCCTGATAAACATGATTGAATTCTGAATGATCAAGGACATAGGATGGTTGCCTTTGCTTCCTTCCCAAATGAGCTTCAATCCAAGACCGATCTCAGCTAATGCCACTAGAAGGATTTGTACTAGCAACGTGAGGCTCCAACGAGAGTGAATATGTAGAGGAGTTGTTGCGAGATGGAGACTCTAAGTCAAATTCAATGTGAATCGGGACTGGTGATTGCTCTGGAGTTGGTGTAGGAACTCGAGGTTGGACCTCAAGTATTGGCACACTCTGAACTGGCTCTCTAACAGGCTCCATGTGTGTATCAATGGCAAGTGCCTTGCCTTTTGAATTGTTAGGCGCTTGACTTTTCTTAGGAGGGTTACTCCTTTTCTTCTATTTAGGCTTTGATGAGGAAGGTAATGAAGGATCCATCAGTGGCGGTTTTGCTCTGGGCACATTTACCCTCCTAGTCTTCTTACTGTCAAGGTAAAGTATATTGTTTTGGATAACTCTACTAGACCTCTCCTCTACTGATGCGTACTCCTTGGCGTACCAATCAACTACCAACAACGGTTGTGTATCAACCTGCTCTCTGAAAAATTGAGGAAGTATCTCTCCCTCATCATCTGATAAACCTCCCACATCTTCTGCCAAGAAAACAAAAATTTGTGACAGAGAGAAGCGATCGTAGCTACATCTATGGACCTCAAAGTCATCCTCACAATTTTCCCAATAGTCCTCCATAGCAGGCTTATGGTATGCACATCCACCGAGGTGTGTTGTGTAATGACCCCAAGGATCATAGGAATGTACATCAACAAGATACTTGAGACGATACTTCTCTAGCTCCTGTCTTGCAGCCTTGGCATCAACTGTCGTTCTGCACCAATATATTCTGAACTACATAGGAAAGTTGGCAGCCTATTTATGCTTGTGGCACAAATGACGATGAACATCATGTAACTGCCTCAGGAACTCCATGAAAACTATTCTATCTGAAGGATAGCGTGGAAAAATGGCTAGATTTCCTATAAATCCATATACTCGGATGTAGGTGTATGTAGGGAACTGAATGAACCAGTCCACCCAATCAACCATCATTGCTCTAGCAACCACCGAGATATGAATGTGCAACTCTTGGTCTAAGTTTCTCACTGTATAAGTTAGGAAAGCCTCTTGAACACGCTTGAAGTGACGTTTAGCCTTAGTGAACTCAAGATGATCATAATAGTGATGGAATTTCTAAACATTGAGTATGCCAACCGTGTTTAATCCTCTAAACTGACCCTGGTAAGTGATCAAGTACACAAGGTAAGAACACATGTGAAACTCGTTGGCAACTAGGAAACTGGTGATTTGCTCATGGAGAACATCGCTAATGAAGGATGTCCAGTCATAATGCTCTTGCCCAGATATGATGCGACCAATGATGTAATACATCCAGGGTTGGAAAATGTTTGCATTTGAATGACCTAAGACAAGATTTAAGAGTGTAATTAGAATTGAGTACTCACCGCGACCCACGTTGTTTGGCAATTTTCTCCTCTTTTGCTTCAACCATTGCTCTGCCATCTTGCTTTGGCACTTGTCTATATCAGCGTTGAATGCATGCTCATACTTCTTCATAGAAATAACCAGACTGCTCGGGTGTTGAGGGATACCAAAACTTCTTTCAATGCCCAGAGGCTTGAGACTGCAAATGACTCATCCATCTACTGACACTATCTCACGAGTAGCAGAGTTGTAATGCTTAACACAAGACATTATGAACTCAACACAGTAAACCGAGATAGGTATGGAAGCGGTCTCAAGTAACTCGGACTGTTGAATGTTCTGAATAATCGAATCTTTGATCTTGACCGAATCTAAGACTACCTCTGGCAACACCTTGTGGAGATTCATCTCAACTATCATGATGAAGTCATGAGTCAGGACTGATCTGGTCCTATATTCAAGCTGAGTGTTTTGCATTTTGAAAAAATCACCTGTTGACTGTGAACACGGCTATGTTCTGACAAGATTTTTGGAAAGCTAAAAATAGCCTATCGAAGGGCAATTTCCAACGAAAAATCTGAGATATGGGTTTTGTCCAGAAAAAGATTCTAAGACAACCTAGAACGTCAGAAATGCGAAAATCTAACCTCAACTCAACCATGCAACAAATTTTTAATTGAGAAAATTAGAAACTCAAGAACTGATGCTCTAGAGTTAAAAATTCCTGAAAATTCAATCACATGGATTTAACTGAGGAAGCTTTGTAAAATTGATCCAGATGAATTAATTTGCCAAAAATTGCCTGTTTTTGGAACATGCAAATTGAATCTGAGAGAATTCTGATGAATTTAAGGAGAAAAGATGTTTTTCTATGTTCTTCCCTGTCAAAATTGCCACTTGTTTCTTCAAATTCGCTGATATCTTCAGATTGGTACCTGCAAAAGGAATTATTTGATGTCTTTGAATTTGAATGCTGATAAAATCACCCACCTTTGGAGAAAATCGCCTCTACCTTGAAGAAGTATGAATTTCTGAAGCTATGTGGGTGGTTTAAATGATGGCGCCATGTTTAAAAAAAGTAAATTTGCATCATAATGATGACTGCAAGATTTAAAACCTCGACTGAAATAGAAAGTTTGTGATTGGAACCCCTTCAGTTACACTGACACTAACTCAAAGTCCGGATTAAAATAATAATAAAATAATATTCACTTGCCATCTCATGCGATTTTGAGAATAAGCATAAAAAAGATGCCCCTTTGAAGAAAATCACCATTTAATACTCAAGCATGCAAAATAAGTATTAAATATTATTTTATTCAGTTGAAAAACAACGTAAAGCACTTGGATGGATTTGAAAACCTTCACTAATCTCGAAAAGGCCTTATTTGACCCTATAGGCGTCCATTTGCTCAATATATGATTTTTTTGCTAACTTCCTACTTTGTAGTTGATTGCAAATTTACAGTTGACCATATTCAGCATTGAATTCTAGGGGACTAGGTGATGCTAAGACCAAGCTAGGATATTCATCGTAAAGCCTGCAGAGCAAGGATGAAATGTCTACTGGGAGCAACAACTGCTAAAATCAATATTTAACACCTCAAAAAATTAGGCGCCTTTGATTAAATTAATTTTTAGTCTCCAAACAGTCATTTCTTCGTTATGCCATCTGACGCTTCAAATTGTCACTGACGACGAACAATGAACCCTGCTAACTAGATGGTAGGCTCACTGCGTGGCTGGAAGTATTCTGCATCCAACAATTGTATGTAAGGCACCTGAACGCTACATTAGGGACCCCAAAAGCAAGGGCGCCCCTGGTCTGAGAAGGCTCAAACACCATTTTGTCAAAAGTGCAACTTTCAACCAGATACCCTACTTTGACCTCTGATATTGGGAGCTAGAGTACTCTGATTCACGCACCGTCTGTCTCACCGCATAGCTAGAACAACTTACAAGAGATGTCTCTAGAGGTGTCGAAGCAAGAAAACTACTTCTAAGACGTCAAAGAGAAGGGTGCCTTTCCCAAGGTGAAATGTATGACCAGACTTAGCCATTTTTTGAGTTGTCTTCACTTTTCAGCAATCTACGAAGACCTCGCATGTATGAGCGTTTTCCAAATCCCAGAGGCTGATGGCTGGGCTCATTGGATAGTTGGAATAATTGCGCACAAGTCCTGTGAAGACTTCGAAAGCTAAAAACCCCATATGATAGGCCTAAAGGCTGGGCGCCCCTAGCCTACAAAGGTACAGTTGTGAATACCACATTTCTCCACCCTTTGATTTATGTGTCTGGTAAAATCACTACCATGATCACTCAGAATGTCATATTGACTAGCTGACTGGTGTGTTTCAAAACTGGACTAGAGTAGCACAGATCTTAGGAAGACTACATCTACAAACTCATTCATCCCAGGGGTCATCTTGAAGGGTGCCCCTAGGCTATAGGGGCACTCATTTGCCTACTGACAACCTTCAGTGATAAAAAGTCTCCTTGTCACCTCAACTTCTAACTTCAGTTACTAAAGTTTTGGAACTCGGATGACTATGTTCGATAGCTCGTCAGAAAGTTGGGCTAATTAGGAAGAGAATGAATGTATCAACAAACATAAATAACAAAATCTAGACCTCCATTAAGAAGGGAACCCTTAAGCTACAGGGGTGCATATTTGCTTTTTGCCAAGAATCTTGTTTTGTTTGCTCTCTAAAATCCCTGTTCTGGCCACTAAAATGACCATGCAGGGGTATAACCTTGTCATGAAATGCTTCTCCATCATGAAATGCCTTACTCTAAGTCCCATGTTCAGGTTATGAGGTCCAATTATTGCTCAATTGTTGCTTACAACTGACATGACACTGACCAAAGTCCATGCTTGACTAGCCCAAAAATTGTGATTTGACATCATTTTAGCAAGGTTTAGACTCTTTTAAGAAAAATGCCTTAATGAAGCAAAAAAATTGGTTTGGGTACAACAAGTGTATTTGAACCCTAACCCTAATTGTGTCATAACCCTAACTCTAATTGAACTCTAGCCCTAACTTTGAAAGACATTTCTCCCCTCAAAAAACCCTCAATCCTAATCCTAATTCTATCTCTAACCCTAACCCTAACCCTAATATTGGCCCTATCTCTAACCTAACCCCAACCCTAATTCTATCTCTAATTGTAACCTAACCCTAATCTTCACTCTATCTCTAACCAAAACCCTAAACCTAAACCTAATCATAACAAAAACATCAACCCTAAAACTAATTCTATCTCTAACCCTAATCTTTACCCTATCTCTAACCATCACCCTAATCACAACCCTATTTGTAATGCTAACCCCAACCCTAATCTCAATTTTATCTTCATGCCTAACCCTAACCCTAATATTAGCACTAACCCTAATCCTAATTCTATTTCTAACCCTAATCCTAATTATCTCTAACCCTAACACTAACCTTAATCCTAACCCTATCTATAACCCTAACCCTAAGCCTAATCATAATCATAATCCTAACATAAACACCAACCCCAATCCTAATCCTAATTCTATCTCTAACCCTAATCCTAACCCTAACACTAATTGCAACACTAATCCTAATTCTATTTCTAACCCTAATTCTAATTTTATATTTAACCCTAACCCTAACCCTAATCCTTACACTATCTCTAACCCTAACCCTAACCCTAATATGAACAAAAACCATAACCCTAATCCTAAATCTATTTTTATCGCTAACCTGAACTCGAACCCTAATCCTAACCCTAATTCTAACCCTAACCCTAACCTTAATACTAACCCTAATCCTAATTCTATCTCTAACCATAACCCTAATCCTAATCTTAACACTAACCCTAATTAATTTAATGTTGGCTCCATCATAACCTAACCCTAACCTTAACCCTAATTAAACTATCTTAAGTGTATTTGAACCCTAACCCTAATTGTGTCATAACCCTAACTCTAATTGAACTCTAGCCCTAACTTTGAAAGACATTTCTCCCCTCACAAAACCCTCAATCCTAACCCTAACCCTAATTGAACCCTAACCCTAACCCTAATTGAACCTAAACCCGAACCTTAAGCCTAATTCTAATTTTATCTTTAACCCTAATCCTTACACTATCTCTAAGCCTAAGCCTAAACCTAACCCTAACCCTAATTTGAACATAAACCACAACCCTAATCCTAATTCTTTTTATATCACTAACTTGAACCCAAACCCTAATCCTAACCCTATTTCTAACCCTAACCCTAACCTTAATACTAACCCTAATCCTAATTCTATCTCTAACCCTAACCCTAACCCTAATCCCAATCCTAAACCTAACCATAATTAATTTAATGTTGACTCCATCATAGCCCTAACTCTAACCTTAACCCTAATTAAACCATCTTAAGTCTATTTGAACCCTAACCCTAATTGTGCCATAACCCTAACTCTAATTGAACTATAGCCCTAACTTTGAAAGACATTGCTCCCCTCACAGAAACCTTATTATCCTAATCCTAATTCTATCTCTAACTCTAACCCTAACCCTAATGTTGGTCGTATCTCTAACCTAACCCCAACTAATCCTAACCCTAACCCTAATTATATCTCTAATTGTAACCTAACCCTAATCTTCACTCTATCTTTAGCCAAAACCCTAACCCTAAACTTAATCATAACAAAAACCTCATCCCTAAACCTAATTCTATCTCTAACCCTAACCTTTACCCTAATCTTTACCCTATCTCTAACCATCACCCTAATCGTAACTCTATTTGTAATGCTAGCCCTAACCCTAATCCTAATTTTATCTTTATGCCTAACCCTAACCCTAATATTATCACTAACCCATACCCTAATTCTAATTCTATTTCTAGCCTTGATCCTAATTCTATCTCTAACCCTAACACTAACCCTAATCCTAACCCTAGCTATAATCCTAACCCTAAGCCTAATCATAATCATAATCCTAACATAAACCCCAACCCCAATCCTAATCCTAATCCTAATTCTATCTCTAACCCTAACCCTAACCCTAATCCTAACACTAATTACAACACTAATCCTAATTCTATTTCTAACCCTAATTGTAACCCTAATTCTAATTCTATCTTTAACCCTAACCCTAACCATAATCGTTACACTATCTGTAATCCTAGCGCTAACCCTAGCCCTAACCCTAATTTGAAAACAAACCACAACCCTAATCCTAATTCTATTTCTATTGCTAACCTGAACCTGAACCCCAATCCTAACCCTATTTCTAACCCTAACCCTAACCCTAATACGAATTCTATCTCTAACCCTAACCCTAATCCTAATCATATCTCTAACCCTAACCATAACCCTTACTCAAACCCCAACCCTAACCCTAATTATATCCCTAACCCTAACCCTAACCCTAATCTTGACCCTATCTCTAACCATAATCCTAATGCTAACCTAATTGTAATCCTTATTATATCGCTATCCATAGCCCTAACCTTAACTCTAATTAATCTAATGTTGGCTCCATCATAACCCCAACCCTAACCTTAACCCTAATTAAACTACCTTAAGTCTATTTGAACCCTAACCCTAATTGTGTCATAACCCTAACTCTAATTGAACTCTAGCCCTAACTTTGAACAACATTGCTTGTCTCACCCTAGGTGAGAGAAGATTGCTTTCTATCCATTTATTTTCTATTCAGATTTTCTTATTTTCTTTCTCATTGTTATTTTTATGGTCTTATTGTATCCTTCACTTTAATTGAAGTGGAAGTTAATTTATTGTGAACCAAATTTGATGTTTGTGGTGTCATTTTGAATGAGATAATCAATAACATACACTAAAAGAGCTCAAATTCTAAAACATGTAAGATGCATATTCATTCTAGGGATTTTGGAATGCATCCTAAAAGAGCTCGAAGTTCTTGATGTGTAAACCATCCTATGTGAAAAGTATCATTTTTTGGACAACCTAACAAATCTACCTCAAATATAATGATTAGCTAAAATAAACTCATTTACCACTACATTAAACAACAATGAGATAGACACAAATATGAGAATGCTAATGCTAAATATAAATCTCATTAATAAATTTTCCATCACCCATGTTATCTTGTAAGTTATCTTTAGGAATACAATTAGACATTGATCAACCAATACAAATAAACAATGACAAAATTGCTTTTATGCGTAGCTAGAAGATTCCTTTCATTCTTTTACTAATAGGTGGACTTTAAATGTTTATGGTTAGAAGAAATTATAATGAATTACTCTTTTACTAATAGGTGGACTTTAAATGTCTATGGTTAGAGGAAATTATAATGAATTATTCTTTTACTAATGGGTGGACTTTAAATGTCTATGGTTAGATCTTTTGTTGTTAGTTCAAATGTCTTTCGTTTGGATATTTCTACTTGATCAAATCTCTTTGATTTTGATTTGTTTTAATCAAATCTTTGATTTTGATTTTTTTGTTTGATCAAATCTCTTTGATTTTGTTTTTTAATTTGATCAATGTGATTTTTTATTTTTTATCTTTGATTTATTTATTTCATCTTTTCATGATTTATTTGAGGTCATACCTTTGTATGTTCAATTGGTTTGTGATCAAATATTGTATTTTTTATTTATGTATTCTTCATAGGATTTCACATAGAGTGCAAGAAATGCATGAAACAACTCTTAATGACAATCCTAACAAATTAAAAATAAATGAGTTGATTGAAAATAACAATCAAAAGAACAATTAAATTGTACAATTGAAATGATTAAAAACAACAATGAAACATGCTAACAAAACTAATATTCCATAACAAATTGAAGAGTATTTGAAAGTGTTTAAGATGTTATTGTTATAGTAATATAGAACTTGAGAAAAATACAAAGAAAAAGTAAAATCCATATTAATGATGTTGGAATATCAAAATCAATTAAAAGGATGAAAAAAAAAGTCCCTCTAAGCCAAAAAAAACTCCAGGTTCCCATACCATTCTAAAAGCTAATTCTTAGAAATGACCAATTTTGTGTTCATTTTCATTATTAATCATCCAAAAGGAGTTCCAATCCCTTAAGGCAAATAGATCCTCTTTCCCATGCTTTCATTCAATCACATAACTATCACATTTTCCACCAATTAAAATCAATCTATTGTGGAGTTTGTGGAACCACAGAAATAATATCTTAGTCAACAGATTTTGGAAGTAGGCGACACTGCACCAGATTTCTCTGCAATTAGTTAGAGCAAATTTAAATAGTTCTTGAACGATCATTTGAATATTTTTGCAGTAAAGAAAAGAGAATCACTTAGAGCACAAGGCTATATATATTTAATAAAAATTGAAAAGCTTACTTACAAATCAAGACAGATTTTTAAAGATAAGGCAGAAATATTTCTATTATTTGAGGCGTAAAAGATTGGCAATTACTCGTTCTTCCTGCCGCCTCTTTCGCCCATGAGAGATCCTCTGGCGGCCTATTCTCTTCCGCTACTCAACAGCCCTTCGCTTCTCAGAAATTTCTCCCGCAGCACCGATTCCTCACCCCCTTCCAAACGAATTTCTCCTTAAATGAAATTATCCTCCTGTTTTCCCTGTCCTGTCCTGCCCTGTCGTGCCGTTTTCCCCCCCTTTTTCGATGTAACAATGTCTTCTTGTCGCTATAAATCGAAAAGGGGCAAATGCACGCAGCAAGATTGTGGTGTTGTTTTATGACAAGATTGGAAACAGGAATTGCACAGCCTTTGAATTTATTCGCATTTCTTTAATCTACAAAGCACTATCTGAAAAGCTGGCTGAAAGCTTCCTGTTCCAGCTCAGATACTGGAACCAAATCTTTCGATTTGGATAGCACAAATGCTTCTGTAAGTTTATTTCATGTATAATTTAATATGGCAAGATGATTGCTTCAGCTTTTCCTATGAACTACCAATTTCTTTAGACGATTATTTTTTTGTGTCTTTGTCGTCTGCACATAAAAGACAATACTACACTGATCCACGACCTGTGCCGCTTCCAGTAGAATACATAATAAACCTCCGCTAACAACACCAACACCAGTGCCCCGAAAACGATATGAAGCAGAGTTGATGGCAGAGTTGGAGAAGGTGAGGATGAGATCGCTCAAGACAGAAGAAGTGGAGGAATGCCTTTGATTATTGCGATCAATATGTAGACACGCAAGTTCAATCAGTTACTCTTGGCTCTTCTGCTTCCACCTTCTCCGTTTCAGCTTCCTTTCATGCGATTGCTACCGTTTTAAATGCATACTGATCATTTATTTCCCATGTCATATTTGCATGTATTCACATTCTAACTGTTCATCTGCGTATCTGTTAATCCACTATCTATTCCTCCTGGCAGAATACGAATCATTTCTTTTTCCTAGGACTGTTACTTCCGTTGGCCTCCTATAGGGGCTGTAGCTAATGTAATAGCTAATACATGTTATTTTTCCTCTATGTTGTTCCATATGAACAATCAATGATCTTCTACCATATGAACAATCAATCAAAGATGGAGTTTGGATAATGTTAGATTTGAAATAGAATGCAAGATATTATAGACATATTAAGCCCTTGTTTTAAATAAATAAAATGTCTTTGGCTTGAAGATAAATAATATCAAACAAAATAAATCTCACCTTTACTTACCAAGTAAGAGATCTCCTTTTTGAGTGAATTTTCTCATAGATATGAGTGATGCAGTATGAGCGAGGTAGTTGCTCATTGGATAATTTACGATCATAATAACATGTACTCATTGGATAATTCAAGATCATAATAACATGAATATGTCCTTTGCTTGATGGATGTTCATATTTTATGTCTTTTTGATGCTATTTGTGATGAAGGAATGAGGGCTTGATTTATATGTGACTGATTGATGATGTGAATATTGAAATTAAGATTAAATGAGACACTCTTGGGGTATTGGATCATGTATAAGGGCCCTTTTAATTTAATCTAATTATTATGTATGGTGATATGGACCTATTTATTTGAAAATTTTGTAGGGATAATTTTATTTACTTATTTTAAGTGAGAAAGTGAATTTATTTTAATAATGGAATGGAAATAGGTTTAATTTATTTAATTTAATAATAAGACATAAATGGATTGAATTTATTTAATTTAATAATGAGATGGAAATGGATTTAATTTAAATAATGAGTAATGTGAATTTAATTGTTGGAGTGAATTGTTAATGGAATTAATTAATTGTTATGGTAATGCTAGACATTAATTTATGTGTGGTAAATTTTAGGTTTTTACATTTGTCTCTCTTTGAAATAGGATTGCAACTAAAAGATGTTATGTTGTTTCAAAGAGAAACAAAATAATATGCCCCAAGCACTAGGGTTGGATGATGGAGTATATTAGGCATGCCCCTTAAGAGGGTAGATGTGTATGAAGAACACAAGTGGACTCTTGAAAAAGAAGTTCCAAATGTGTCAAGAAACCTAGTGTTTTCTTTAGCATAGGGACAAATGCACCAAGATATAAAATAACATAATGGTGTGTCATATGTGGGAATATCTGACTAATAAATACAAATAGTAAGTGTAGCATTAAAAATTATATACGCTTATAACTTCACACTATACTTTACACTCAATTTGATGTCTATCCCCTTAGTATGTTTCCAGACTCATTTTAGCCCCTACATTAGTATGTTTCCCTCCCACCATGTGAAGGCTTTGTCTTACGTGGTCTCTTTTTGTTAAGCTAGGGTTACATTTTGTGTCAACCTTGTGTTTTTATAATGTTTCGTTACTTTTAGAGCCAAAACTATTAGATACTAATGCAACACATTGACATCCACACAACATGCAAATTTCATGCAATAGTTTCTCAATCAAAAACCCTTTCTAAGTGCTTACCACTTGTAACTTTCCCAAGTTGGTGGTAACCACTTAGGATAAATTTCAATGGTTTTCCAACCTCTTCCTCTTGCTACTTTCTCTCATTTTGAATCTATTTGTCACTTTTGACTCTCTCTCTCTCTCTCACACACACACATTGAGGCTCTCTAGCATTCTACAATTTTCTACAACTCTGCACAACTCTCTACAACACTCTTTACAACTTTCTTGTCTTTGGTTCCTCCTTATGAGTATACCAACACCTCTTCACCTACCTTCTCAACCTAGGAATTGTTGTATTCTAAAATATTGTTGTATCTTGGCTTCCTCAAGTTTCAAAGGTGATATTATTCTTGTTTCATTGCTATTATCTTCTCTATATTTTGTTATTGTAGTATTATTTTTTAGTGCCCCTAAGCACCTTTAGAATACACATCATTGTAGTCTTTCTCATTTTAGTTAGATTGATATTGCTTTTAATTCCTAGAGACACTTAGGGTAAGAGCACACACACACTATTTCCCACTCTCACACTATTTCCCACTCTCTTTATTGTTAGTTGTATGTGGAGATCAAGAGACCAACATAGGGGTTTGACTTGAAGGCAAGCTCCCAAAGAACCCCAAAAATATTTTCTTTGTATCTTTTAGTTGTAGGTTTCCATTGAAAGATAACACCAACTGCACAAGGATTTTTTATATTTCTCTTTCTTTGTCATTTTATCATTTTAATTATAATAGATTGATTAAATATATGTAATTTTACTTATTATATCATTGGTGATCTTCCCAAGAGTTTTTTAATTTTATTTTATGTGTAGATCAAGGCACATTTTTCAAGATAAATTCAATTTTTTTACGTGTTCATTGTACAAACTATAGTGTATCATGCAAACATCTATTCTTAGCACTAGCATCTAGACCAAAGAGCTCCAAAATTGATCTCTAGGTTTTTTTTTGTTAATTTCTAATTTTACTTTTTGCTTTTCAATTCTATATTTCATTTTCATAAAATAGTAATAGTTCACTTCCTTTATAGTGTTTTAGCTAGTTTACTAAATGATAAAATTTTCTGTTTAAAACACCTCAAGGTTAAATAGCATAATCTTCTCTATTTATTAAATTAGTAATATATTAGGTTTCTTAACCATAAAATACTAGTTAATCTCAATGTAATAATTGTGAGATCATTGAGTTGAATTTCATAAATGATAGTAAGATGCCCCAAAAAGAAAACTATCAACATGGATCATGATATAATAGACTATGACAACCTTGGTGTATTATGCTGTGGAAAGAAAAACTTCCATGTATAATAACAACATACAATCAAACAATATTTAGATAAAAGAGAAAGAAACACAAAGATTTACCTCTTACCAAAGTAGAAACCAATGTGTTGATTATTGTGAGTGATATTAATGCTTTATTAGGAATTACATGTATACTAACAAAGTAATTTTAGATCAGGAACAATATATCTAATGAGTGATATAATGATTAATTAACTCAAAACAAGGCCCTCACCTTTGTCAAGGGTAATACCTTAATGAGGTGAATGATTGCTTGTGATGTTTGAATGTTTTCCATAATTTGATATGTGTATGTGTGAAGTTTACATGCAACAACATTTCTAGGTTTTTTATTGATTGATGTTATTTACTTTTGAACTTCCAATAGTTGTGCTATAAAATCTAGTACACATCATAATGCCAATAGTGCACACTAGAGAGAATAAAGTTTCTTCTTGAAGCATGAGCCAATACTTTGTCCAAGTCCCTAGCAAGGTCAAAAAGAGATGAAAGTGGATAGATGCAAGATGTTTGTGATAAATGAATAGATAGAAATGATACTAAATAGATGAAATGGATGAATCAAAATTGCCCCCAAATATAAAGGATGCCTTTAAATAATGGATATTTGGTAATTACACATGATGATCACAAGTAGATTTTTATCATAAAAATTCTCGAGGCATCATAGATGTGTGATATGGATATGGATATGTGATAATAGTCGACACTTTTTAGTGAGTTGAGAAATAAATCTAAATATGGCTTGGAGTTTCCCTTACATTCTATATAATTATTCAAGAATTTATGATTGAGGTAATTATGTAATTAATTTGACTCTATCGAATCAACTTCTATACCTCTTATAAAAATAATGAAGCTTAATAGTTTACATGATGTTACACCAAACATGCACTTCTTAAGATTTAGGTAGACCTTGTATTCTCATAATCTATTAAAGATATTTAATAAGACTTAAAGATATTATGCTCTAGTTTTGTACTTTCCTAATATATCATTCATATAGTCCTCAACAATATGATGAAGCATATCATGAAATATAACTATCATTACTCATAGATATGTTATTTTGACATTCCTCAAGCCAAAATACATGAATCAATAACAAAATGTTCCATAAGGAGTTATGAATATTATTTTATATGATCCTCAATTACTATTTGAATTTTATTATAGCTTGAAAATCCATCCATAATTGATAACATTTCATATCCTCCAATAAGATCAATTGTCATATCAATATTAGGTAAAGGAAATTCCTCTTGTAAACATGCCTTATTGATGTCATAGAATTTGTGCATACACAAATACTCT
This sequence comes from Sequoia sempervirens, assembly GCA_007258455.2. Classification (NCBI taxonomy): domain Eukaryota; kingdom Viridiplantae; phylum Streptophyta; class Pinopsida; order Cupressales; family Cupressaceae; genus Sequoia; species Sequoia sempervirens. The sequence continues at coordinate 79,905 of VDFB02267189.1, forward strand.
TAGGTTTCTTTCTCATGGGAACAATGTAGAGATCCATTTTGAATAATCAATTGGCCAAATAAACCCACCTATTAGATTTTTTATAATTATTCCTTAACAAGGAGAGCTATCTTAGGATACATCTTTCTCAACTTTTATTTTATTGTCTTGGAATCAAGGTGCATAGTGAGATGGTGTAACAAAAGAGATGGATCTAAACAAAGCATGTTTATATAATACGATGAAAACATATGGAAAAATATTCTTTGATTGAAATAGTGAAAGTTTCCTTCTCTTCAAGATCAAAAGTTGATACAATTTGAGTTATCCTATGATGTTCTTTCATTCTAGGATAAATATTTGAGGCGTATTCAACCAATTATGTAAATGTATCTTATATTTGAATGGTTGCCAAAGGAAGTTTAAGTTTCTTGTCCATTGGCACCCCAAAGGGGTTTTCACAAATAAACACATTTATTTTCCTTTTTCTTTGTTTGATAGTACCTTATAGAGTTTTTCACTAGAGGTGTTCTCATTTCATGCCACCCTTAGATGACCCATCATTGATAACCAATCTAAGAGATATTATATGGGCCATATTGCATGAAGTTTCCTTGAAGGGTCTAAAATTGGCTGAAGTCTAGGTTTTTTCGAGATTTTGGGTTTTCGCTTCCCTTCATATTGGCATGCCTTCTCCATCACTCCTGCCCCTTATTTTCTTCTTTTCTATTAAGTGTTTCGAGTTTCAGCCTTTAACCTTCCCCTTTATCCCTTACCATGTCCTTTTGGTAAGGTGTAAGCCTTAGGTTTGATCATCAAAGTCCCAAAGAGGCTTTTCAAGATTTATCTAAGTATTGAATAGTCAAACTTCGAGGGTTGGGATTCCCTCTTACCCCTTCCACCTTCTTTCCCTTTCTTTCTAAAATGTTTTTGGTTTCATCCTTCGACCATACCTTTTATGCTTTACCTTTTAATTACTTTTGGTAAGTGGAAAGCCTTCCTCCCAATCCTCGACCCCTGAAATCTCTCTTTTGGCTTTTAGGCATCAGGATTTCATCTTTCACCCTCATTCCCGATCTTCAAAGCCTAATGCCAATGCAAATGAAGTATGAAGTACAAGGGATTTATGAGGTCCGATGTCTAACAAGGTGTTGTTTCACGACTCTGAAAAATTAATGCACAAGGGTTTTCTTTCAGGCCCAATTCCTTGACCTACCTGTGGATTTGGTGTGTTTTCTGGGTGGTGCCATTAATGCTCAATCTAACTTTTGAGTGGCCAGATCAAATTTTTAGGGCTCGAGGACATCATTTATTTCTTTCCATGGCTGCTGCAAGTGGATTTCATGGGTGCCCATTCCTAGTTGTTGTCCTTTTTGATGGATCCAAAACCAGATCACAATTTTCATGGGACCCCTCCATCCTTTCATGATAGGCATTCATTCCTAAGGTTTGGGTATTGAGTGGGTCGACTATCTTCATAGGCATGTTTTTTGAGTTATACATGATCTATAAAGGCAGGAACTGTATTCATTTAAGGGGTTATTCCTTTGGGTTATGCCTAATATTTTCTCTTGCAGACCATGCATTTTAAATTTTCTGCAATTGTAAGATCAGCTTTATGCCTCCACATTAAGGAAGATTGATCATTGTAACCTCTTCTCTCCTTGTTTATGTTGTGTAATATTTGTTACCTTCATATTTGAGCACTTGTTTTTTCCTTTTCCATGCATATATGTTGTGTTGTTTGGTTTATATTTGGGTGACTCTGCTGGTATGTGCCCATTTCTCTGGTTGGTCAGATCTATGTGCTTGTTTAAAAATAGTTGCAAAGGATTTCCCTATGCCCAAGTATGTCAAATTTTAATGGAAATCACATGTACACTTCCCCATTTCACTAAAATTCCAAATTTGCACCTTCCAATCAACAATATAAGGCTAATAATGCCCCCTTTTTGTCTCTCAAAGCTTTGCTATAATGGGTTATCAACCCTACTTGAATGCTTACCACCCACCCACCCTTGCTCAAGGCTCATGGAAGCCATATGTTTAGACCCAACCACAACAAGGCCCTTTTGTCTCCAACCAACCTTACTATTCTCATATCCAACCTTCTAAGGTTAACAACTTGAGCATCAAGGATATGCTTTTGAACTTTCAAAGGAAAATGAATGAAATTGAAGGAGTCCAAGAGCATGACTTACAATAGAAGGAGTTGGTTTATCAAACCTACCAACATTAGTAAGAGATGGATGCACAAAGAAGGCAAGAAGAAGAGTGTATACAAAGACAAGCTATTATTAGGAAAGAGCATCTCAGACTTGCCCTTGCTCTTGCACAATTTCCTGAGACTCATGTATCCCCTCCCGTGCCTAGTTTCAAACAAACACCTCCATCTATTCTAGAACAACCTATTGAAGAGGAGGTACGAAGGCACAAATTTATAAGTTTCAAGAATCCTAATCAACCTCTTGAAATCCCTATTAAACCTCCTATTCCCTCAAGTAGATATCCTACATTGGAGATCCCAAGTTTTGAGAGCCTCCATTCCTCACAAGAACCTATCCATGAGGAGGCTCAAATTCTCTCTTATTGAGCAACCCCTTCTTGAGCTTCAACAAGAGATCCAATGCCCTTTTAATAGTTTTGCTCCTTTCGTTGCTATTTCACTTTGTAAATGTGGACCTATTGTATGGGATCCTAATTGGTCAGAAGAACAGAAGATGGAGTTGTTCTTGGTTAAGAGTAAAGAGGTTGTTGTTGAAGATCCTTCATGTGCTCCACAAAATGAGTGCCTTGACCTATTGCAAGAAAGAGTTGAAGATAACCAAATGCAACAACAAGACACTATATAGGTAAATAAAATTTATATAATAGAGGAACAAGTCCTTCCATTTGATGCCCTCCCTTATTTTGTTGAAGATGTGGAGGAAAGATCACCTATACCTACGTCAATAGAGGCCTTTGAGTAGCTTGGTGTTGGCTTGATGGGTGAAGACAACTCCATGGTTTTGGAGCAACAACAATAAACATGTTTACCCCCTGTCACAGTGGATGAAGATCCCCTATCTATTGAGGTTTGCAGTTCTGAGGTGGGCGACCTTTTTGGGATGTTATAGAAACCTTTTGTTCAGGTTTAAATGTCAAATCATCACCCCTAGAAGAGAATTTTTATGGGAAAAAACATAAGAATGAAGAGGCAACAGAGGATGTGGCATCCATTACATGCCAAGAGTCTAATTTTGTTGTAGCTAGTTGCTAAGAAAAAAATAAAATAGAGAGACAACTTGAAGGATTCAGTTCTTCACCTGAAGTATATCACAAACTTGAGGTATGTGTTGATGAAGTGCATCAATACAAGTAATTATGATGCATGTCAGTTTTTTGTTGTCTCTGAATGTAGCAATGTTGAATATTAGGTCTTCATTTAAGATGAAGATGTGACCTTTGACATTAGGGATAATGTGACTGAGTTAGAATGCTTCATATGGGACCAACATGTTGAAAAACCCACCATTAAGCAACTGCACATCTGTTTGGAGAGTGATGCTCCTATTGCTCAATTTGAAGGTATGCCTGAGCTTTAAGGTTTTTCATTTGAGGTGCACGAGGAAGGTATTTCTTGTGCAGATCAAAAATAAGGTTTGGCATATTTTGCATCACCATGTGAGTTGAAATTTTTTTCTTTTTGTTTCATTTCATGCAATGAGAGTGTCAACTGTGATAGTGATGGCCTATCCTTTTGTGAAGAAAGTTCTCTTCCTTCTACAAAAGGTTTATTCCTTGATGTTGACCTATCTTCAAAAATTTTTACCCCTGCTACTATATGTTCATCTAAGGCACCAATATCAGATGAATTTGAAACTTACATCATATGGTTCCCTTGCAATGGAAAAGTTTATAGTGAAGTCATCCTTTACCTTGCAGGCATTTTGTGCAACCATATGCATATTGGCAATAGTTTTTAGTTGTTGCAGTTGGGTGAAGTTTGAAACTATGGTTTGAGGGAGATTATCTCCTTCAAAAGGTTCATCTTTGACAGAGGTAGATTTCCATTCTTGGCCTCCTGTTAGTTTAATGTACATATTGTAGTTATCTTTCTTTTCATTAAGTGCCTCTTGCACATGGGTTGCATTCTCCTTAAGGGAATGTATGATCCTTGTTTCATTTTTTCCTCCAAGTGCATCTTGCACATGTTTTATTTTGCTCTGAGAAGGCGTAGTTTTGTAAGTTTTACCCTCTTGACTCCATGCCCAATGGATATGTAGGGCCACTGGATTCCATGATTAGCAGGAAATCATCCCAAAGAAGGCACCATGAATGTTGTTATTTCATGTCACCCTTAGATGACCCATCATTGATAACCATTATGTGAGATATTATATGGGCCATCTTGCATGAAGTTTCCTTGAAGGGTCTAAAATTGGCTAAAGTTCAGGTGTTTTTAGGCTTTCAGGTTTTCGCTTCCCTTCATACTGGCATGCCTTCTCCATTGCTCTTGCCCCTTCTTTTCTTCTTTTCTATTAAGCATTTTGAGTGTCGGCCTTTAGCCTTCTCCTTTATCCCTTACCATGTCCTTTTGGTAAGGCGTAAGCCTTACCTCTAATCACCAAAGTCTCGAAGAGGCTTTTCAAGATTTGTCTAAGTCTTGAATAGTCGGACTTTGGGGGTCAAGTTTCCCTCTTATCCTTT
>VDFB02267190.1:0-25917 GCA_007258455.2 Sequoia sempervirens
TTATGATTTTTGAAGAATGCTGATAACTCTAATCAGTTGTCTTATTTTTTCAATATCATACAAATTGAACCCTGGCATCAATAGACTTTGTATATCAAGCTACTACAATTCAAGTTTCAACGATGAATATTTATCATGCATGTTTTAAATGACATTCAAGTTTATGGTGGTTTTTTTGTTTATATGGTGTTATGTGATATTCTAATCATAATTCATGCTTCTAAGGCACACACACACACACACACACACACACACACACACACACACACACACACACATATATAATTTTTACATGTTTTCTCCATTGTTCAACCCCTACACCACAAGTAAATGGCTACATAGTGTGTGGAATGAGGGGGCACCAGGCCTGAGACCCCTTTAAAGTTTGTTTGAGTGCTTTCTTTTTAATTTTTGTGAGTTTTGTGCCAAGTTTCCTCAAAGAAATGTGGTCTCATAGAATTCCATGACAAGCTAATGCAATTGATAGCTACTCCTAGTTATGTAATGTGAAGTAATTGCATAACTGCTTAGGTCGACTTTGTAAAAACTATATTGTTATTGAAATATTTTCATCTATTAGCATCTAGTTGTTGCTTATGCAATGTGAAGTAATACTTTGAGTTTGAAAGATGTGCAATGCAATGTAATTAGCAATATGAATATAAACTACATAATATTTAACCATTCTTTTTATGCTAGTGTACATTGATATTTAACCATTGCTCACTTGATTAAATTTTCAAAGAGTTTAATCATGCACATGAGGAGAAATTAAATTTCAATTGTCAACTTCTATATCAAATTATCAATAATCAAGTGTATGTCCATATACAAAAATGGCATCAATGCCAACTCAAACAAAGTTTTACAATATGTGGCATATGCCATCTTGGCATCTATTCAAAATTTACACATGCCAAAATGTCTATCTCATCCTAAACTATTGGTGGATCATCAAAATGGAGCCTCTTTGAAGCACTCATTGGCTTTGAAGGTAGCTGCACAAGAAAAAGTCAAACCACAATTGAGATTAGTTATACTATATAATTTAAAATTGAATAATTAACATAAAAATCAATACACATTGAATTATAATTGAACTCTAAAATTGAAATCTTGATTACCTGAAATATACATCTCTTTGAAGGGTTAGGAGTCCTAGAATATACCCCTCTCAAAGAACTAGCCAAACCAACTTTTGTAATGTCAATCTATATATGTGAACAAAAACATGAAATTGATCCAAGTTAGCATACAATTGTCATTAATAAGAACATATTTACCAAGCACAAAATAAAATAAACACATGCCTTTTTAGGTTGATCTTTTTCTTTATCTCTCCTTTAGGTGTTTTGACACCTCCTCTTGAGGTGTTCCAACACCTCCTCCGCCAGTGTTCAGAATGCTACTCCTTCAGGTGTTCTAGCACTTATCAACAATGATCTATAGCTCACAACCACCTGTACATAAAAATGGCAAGTACATATGAAACTACAAATCTATGTCAATGTATGCATAATCGATAAAAGATCTTATAAATCTTAATTCAATCAAATTTGAGTTCAATTACCTTTCCCTTATCTAACATTGTGCCTCCATAGTCTGGAGAGCATCGCACCTCGCTCGTACTAGGTGTTTCCTACAAGAAGAGAATAAGATAAACATATAAGTTAATATATAATTTCATTAATGACAATTCAAATGACAAGCAAATATACAGTAAAAAAATGTAAATGAGTGAATGCAAAAATACATACTATGTGTGTGTCGAGACCAAATGAAATGGCCATAAGGGTGCTATTAGTCACCCGTGTGAGCTCCTCCTCAGACATTAACTATTAAATAGACCATGTAATTAAATATTAGTACTTGATACTATCTCTTATTAATATTCATTTAAAAAATGCAAGTTATGAATTTGCACCTTAAATGTTACCTGTGTAACTACTCCAATGTCCAACTCTCTAGCAGGAGAGGACTTTGTAGGGTGTGCTCCACTCCCCTGTGTGTGATCTGCTATAATCTCCACATCTTGGATGTCATAATCAGAAGTGTCTAATGGATGCTCAGTGGGCTATACAATAGGACCCAAACACATTTGTTGGCACATATTGCAAATATGTGGCACACAAATATGTGGACCTAAGGAGGAGGATCGTTATACTGGATCCATAAGCCAACATCCACCCGAGGAATGTGGCTAAAGCTAAGAAGAAGCATAGGGAAATAAAGACCACTCAAAGAGTGAATGGTCTAGATAGTATGTGTGGGCGCATCATATATAATATCCTAGATGTTGTCTTGGGAGTGAAGGAGGGAACATGTGGAGCTTGACTACTCTCTAACTACCCACAGCCTATCACGGGGCATACCTCCACCAACTCCCTGGAAGGGTTTAATGTTAAAGTAATTGACATGATGCCCTAACAAAAACTCAGCATATAATTTTTTAATAAAGTAAAAGGTACATCAAGATTATTGTTGGGTGGTCTATCAAAAACCATACACCAACGATCCCAAAAGTTATCTACTATGCCCCTATGCATGCACCATTTTATAGAAAGTTTTGGTTTGTTAACATTAACTGGAAAACTAGTGTGGGGGCTAATAAATAAAGAGGCTATTTTGGCTTTTTCTATTTGGAGATTTTTCACATCATCATAAGACAATCCACATGCATAATATTCCCTCATGGTTTCTCACCACAAATGAAAGGCATTATGTTGGGTGGAGAGGATTTCTACATTTGTAATTATTTCTGTCAATGTGGTTGACATACAGGATAATCGAGGGATTTTCTTGTAAACATCACAAATGCCCCTCAATTGCTCCAATTTTTCACCAATTAAGTCTTCAATTGATGGCTGTGGAGGTGGTGGAGCGTTTGGCATTTCTGCATTTTGATTCTCAACTAGTGGATTTTCATTATCAACTGGTGGAATTTGTGCATTCTCATTCTCAACAGCCATAATTCCTGATTAAAGTTAAAAACTAATTAATCTAATTAAAATTAGACAATATAAATGAAAATATTATAAAAATACCCTAGTTTTTTAAAAAAATCCAAAAAAACCCTACTTTTAACAAAAATCTATAAAATTCTCTAATTTTTAATACAAATACATAAATAACACTGTTTTTAAATCAAAATCCATAAAAAATTCATTTTAATCTGAAAATCCATTCTAAACTCAAAATTTTCATAAAAGTTCAATCAAAAACCCTATTTTGAAAAAAAAATTCATAAAAAGATAATTGAAATTATACAAATCTCATTCAAAATTCAACCAAAGCAAAGAAAAATCTAAATTCTAACCTTTCCAAATCGGATATTGGTGAAATCGAATATCCGTTGTGTGTAGAACCTCCTAACTGTGTGCCCCATGGACCTTGTTTGACTGTGAAATGATTTTGATAGACCGAAAATTGTTTATATATATACTTTTTTCAAATTGGATATTCGATTTGGAAATCTAGGTTTGGTAATTGCTTTGGAGGTGTGTATTGACAACCAAGCCACCAAAAAGTCAACTCGGCATTTTCACATTTTTGGGTCAATGAAAGATGTAATTTTTTCCTCATTTGGCCCATCATGATCCTGCACATACCCTGGATTTTGGTGGAGGCAGATTTGTCTTAGGCTTTACCTAGTGAGGTGGTGCTTGAGGTTAATGGCTTTTCTTGGTCTCATCTTGCAGATTATGAAGGTATCCCCTTCCATTGTAGATGTTGTTTTGCTATTAGACACTTGGCTCATGACTGCCCTAATGGCTCTCATCCTGTGTCTTCCTCCACTTGGTGGAAGAATGCTCTCCAAGAACATCTAACCATATACCCTGATGTAGACTTTTCTTTTGATAGTGAGGTTTCTCAGCCTCTTCTTTCTAGTAAAGCAAATAATCTTGCTATTGATAGTGTTGTTTCTCTAGTGGATTTTGTTGTACTGGTTCAAAACAAGGTTGTTCCAGCTATTGTGTTTGCTACCTCCATTGAGGCGCTTGTCTCTCCAATTCCTATTGTTGATGGTGTTGTTTCTCTGGTGGCTTTTACAACACTAGTTAAGAATTCAGTTGTTCCCTTTGAGGTGTGCATTGCCTCCCCTGTGGCCCCTCCTAATTGAAATGTTTCTAATCTTGTTTATAGTACTCCTTAGATGGTTGTGCAATGGAAGAAGAAATGTACTTCTAAAAATTCCTATGTTGACATGACTTTGGAGGAAAAGTTGTTGGTTTCAAGCTATGGAGCTTAAATGGTTTCTCTCTGGTTGTTTGTCTCTATTTTGTTTTCTACTAGTGGCTCTATTCTTGCTACTTGTTTATTTGTTGTTTTTGTTCTTGTCCTATTATTCTTGACTGGTTGTTGTGTTTGGCTAGTTTGTTTTGTTGGGTTGTTCTTCATAGTTGTAAGCTTTGTATGGGATCAGGTCCCTGTTGGAAGTGGAATTACTCTAAGAGGGGGGGTGAATTAGATTAATGTATAAATTAAAAAATTTTATGACTTGAAATATAGATTTTAACTGTTTGACCTTGAACAAATGAGTGACTTATATATGCAATGTGAATACTGAGTTTTGAATGATTGTTTTTCAATGACTTAACCAAACATAACATGAATGCTCAACAACTCATATCAAAGCATGATATACATTGTTCACATAATGTTGAATGAACAACCTTTTAATGCTTTCTTTTGCATAGGATGCCAAACTCACTAATGGAAGAATTTAACATTCATGCATTGAATATGAACAATTAAACTTTGAACTTTTAGACAACTTGAAACCATGATAATGTATCAAAGCATTGCATAAACCACTTTGACAAATGATAGAATGAAAAACTTAAGAAAATTGAACACAAAACTTTGACAAGTGGAAAACCTTCTTGGGGTAGAAAAACCACTCCAAAATGCCTTATAGGCTTAATTCAAAACCTGATTACAATATTTTTTAGAACACCAACTCTTTACAGTTCAGGAGCACCAACTCCACCGAGATTCTGAAGCACCAACTTTAGTAGGAGCACCAACTCCACCAAAATTCTAAAGCACCAACTTCAGTAGGAGCACCAACTCTTTTACAAAGTTTCTTAATAACCATGTAAACTGTTAGGACCTTATAACTGCATTATTTTTTGCAATTACAAAATCTCAACAAAGTACACATAAAAGATATACAATAATGCCCATTATAATTTGTACTGAATGAAACAATACTAAGATAATCTCACTGAAATATGCAATCTCTGTAATAAGGATTAGAGATATAAATACTATAAACTCTCTTTTTGAATTTTTTTAAAATACAAAGATATCACTATAATAAACCCTTATTCTCTTTTCAACAACACTTTGTTGTTTCATTCCAATCTCTGTCACACTACAATGGCTAAATATTCCATGCTTTTTATAGACTGGAATAAACCTTATTCACATATTGCAAACCCTGAATTCCAAAACTTTGAAACCCTTGAGTTAACTAGCGTTTGTCAAAAACTAAAAAATGTATTTGTGTAAACATCAAAAACCCTCAAGTTTGAACTTCAAGTTCAAAACAATTTTAGATTCAGCTATGATTAAAGAAAACCCAAGATCTCTTTAAAAATGAAACTAGAAAGGAAGTAACTAGTACGAAATTGAAAGAATATTATTTTTCTTTTTCTTATTTTTCTATTCACTAGATTTACCTTTGAAAGATCAAAGCAATGTAAAGATATTACCTCAATTATGGCGGTTCAAACTACAAACAAAATCCCATAAGATCTTCTATTACCTCCGCTTCTAGCTCGTGGAGAGTCCACCAACTAACTCACCATTGTTCACAAACTACCATATCTAAAAACCAAACTCGAATGCCATGGCAGCACTAGGGTTTGTCTTTAGAGCAAAACCAAAAAGACATAATGATTGCCCTAACATTCTTTCAAATCAAGACATTAGATTGCCTTTTCAAAAATTGATAAAACTTGAAGTCCAAGAGGACTTTAGCAAAAATCATAATAACCTTTAATCATTGTCAAAGACTTTATTATTGCTATCAAAACATTGACCACGCAAAACATGAATGATGCCTTCAACTGTTCCAAGATTCCCATGGGACGATACAAATAAACAATCATTATGAACATTATATAATATGGTATGCCTAGCTAGAAATTGAAATACATTATAATGTAAACCATATCACATGTGAAGAGCCTGATTACTCCAAGTCAAAGCCATGTATGGCTTTAACTTAATGCCACTAAATATAACATATATTTGCTATATGAAATACAAACCACTCGACTACATTTGATTTCCCCTTGTGTATGATTTAACACTAGGATGAAACCAAGGGAATGCCATGTAAACCATCATAATGCAAATGTTCACCTTTGAAAGTATGTGAACAAATCATAAAGAATTACTTTGAAGAAGGATTGAAAACATATCACCAAGTATTATTCACTTCACATAAACCTGATACTAGCACCTGTGAATTCCAAAGTGAAACATGTATGCCAAGGTGACAAAGCTTGATAACATTGATAACAAAATGAATGTATAGAACCCAAAATTTATAGAGTATGTCGTGAGCCAAGGTAACCTTAATAAAATGTAAGTGAAGCCTTTATGAAGTTATATGAATAACCCATGAATATAAATGCAACATGATAAAAATTTTATGTATCAAGGATGATAGAACCATGTAAACCAAGCATGTAAACACTAAACCAAATTACCTTAAATATGAGAAATGAAATGCTATCACGTGTGTGTGTCTCAACAAAATCAAGTAGAGACTGAAAATAATCATGCCAATGTAAGTACCAACCAAAATCATTAAACCAATTTGAGTGTCAGAACAACATGATATCACTTGATCATCAACCCCATGTATATATCCTCTGCACATGAATCCAACATGATTAGAACCATAAAACAAGACTGGAAGTATCGTAAGCACTGTCCACAAAGTACTAAAATATTTAACCAGATTGTAAAATGCCAAACTGTGAAATGCCAAGGCACCAACCCAAGGAAGTTTTGACATCAAGGATAAATGCCACAATAGAAGCCAACAGTCCCTTCCCTGCTTATCTAATAAAAAACATAATGCCCTTGCAATGGTATCAATTTGAAGTTGATTTTAATTGATTGATCTAGTTTTCTTATTAGTATGGAACTTTCATGAGGTATATTGCTTGTACACTAATTGTAGTTTATTATTGTTGGTTTTTTAAAACATCAATATCATTATTTCCTATGATATTGATGTTGAATTTTGTTCTATATTTTATAATAAACTACACCTACAAGTCCTTCCCTTCATATTGTCTAGGTTGGATTTTGAGTTTTCATAGTATCCAATTATTTGTTGTGCTAAATGGTAATATATGTGTTCTCAAGCCCTCAATCCTTGTAATTTTTCCATTAAAAAATAACTCTTAAAAAAGTTAAGGATTTAATGTAAATGTGTGTTGATCCAGTATTTCTTCTAGTAAAGAGTCTTGATAGACAAGCTTGTTTATATGTTTCTTTTTAATTTTTAGTGTTCACAATCAATACCTTAGTTTTATATAACACTATATTGAACATTTCTACATAAATTAATGTTGAAATGTCTATAATGTTGAACTAAAAACCCCTGTATAAGGTGGAACCACTACTAGATATTGACCATTCTTTTATATAACATTTATTTAATCCTCATTTTTCTTCAATATATTATTATTGAATTTCTATAACGTTGAACTAAAAACCACTGTATAAGGTTGAACCACTACTAGATATTGACCATTCTTTTATATAACATTTATTTAATCCTCATTTTTCTTGTAAATCAAAGTTTATAGTATTTACCCCTCATAATTTTGAGGTTTTGATATTGACATGATACACATATTAACATTGGTAATGATTTTATTACAAGCATGACTAATAGACATTCATTGTTCCATCACAAAGCTCCAAAATTCTCCCAAATAATACTCATGATCATATTTTCATTGAAAATATTTTTAGCTTTTCATTCATAATTGTTTAATAAAAAATATTTACTAAGAATATTCATGTATAATCTTTTGTTATACATTCAATATGATGTCATCTGTTTAGAATTACAATAGATTTCCTTTGCTTATGTTTTGATTGACAATACTATTCACTTCAAAGTCTCTATAATTGATTGCTACTTATATTGGCATCTAATATACTTCTCTCATTTGTTCCATAATGTTGTTTATATTGATGATTGCGTTGTAGTTTTCACTACAATAATTATTATAGTGATGATTGTGTTGTAGTTTTCACTACAATATTTATATCACAAGATATCTCCTTAGCAATATTAGAGAATGTCATGTATATTAAAAAGTAAAATAATATTTCAAACTTTATTTTGTTATAGTCATAATATTATGATATTGTTATAAGAATTTTTAGAGTCAAACTCATTGACCCATTACCATTATAATATATACCAATGTGGTTTGAAACCTATGGAGAAGCTCTTCAATTTGTGCATTCCTTTTCAGAGCTAGCCAAACATAACTCAAATATTGAGAGTTTGATGATGCATCCACTGGTTATGCATGATTATTGACTGTTAATACCCACTCATAGAAAAAATGAGCTCATGTATAAATTATCTCCAAACTTGATACTTTGTGAGAAAGCCTATTGGAATGGTTAAAAATGTAACAGAATGTGGTTTTTTTGTGAGCTCGCAGATAGTGGAGTACCTTGTCTCATTTCTTGGTGTAGACGTGAATGCCCTAAACAATAAAGGCATGACTACACTTAGCATAGCATCAAACGCTACACAAGACAACCCCAATTCTACCATCATTGTAAATTTGTTGAAACCGAAACCAAAATGGAAGGGAGCTATAGAGAAAGATATGATAAATACACACATGGTAGTGGCATCACTCATTGCCACCATCACATTTACAACCATCTTCCAAATCTCAGGAGGAATAGAGGATGACAAAAGAAGTGTACACTATGGAGCTGCCAAGCTGGAATTTGCTAAAATTTTCAGATTGTTCATATTCTCTGACACTGCAGCCTTCATCACTTCCCTCTCAGTGGTTGTCGAGTGGTTAGTACACCAAAAGTTTTAGAACACTTATTTGGGATGGTTAGATACATATAAGTTGTCCAATATTTTTAGGGTAACCTTGCTAATCTCTATCTTGTGGATGATAGTAGCATTTATGAGTTCCACCATTATTGTGGTAATACCTCATAATTTTTAGAGCTTGAAAAGTAGGGATAAAGATGTTTTCTCAAAATATAAATTACTTTTGGAATACGAAATCTTTCTGGCAATCATAACATCTTATTTGGTTGCCAGCACACTTGCTTTTGCATTTCAAATGTTTACACAGAGGCTGAAATTTGACACTACTCCCAACCAAGGCATGCTTTTTCATTTGTGTATGATCATGATTTTCATTCTTATATATACTTTTAAATGAGAAAACTATTTTGCTCGTTCTTTACCATCGAAAATGTTGTTTCCATATTTATAATGCAATTATTTGGAAACTAATTGGAGCATATGAATAGATGGTCTATGAAGAGGAGAAACCTTCTATTTGCTAGCGCAACACCGGTCGGTGTGAAGGCATCCACACTTTCACAGTCTGTAGTAGAGGTGATCAATCTGCCATGGAGTTTCATGGCGGTTGAAAGCTTGGTTGGCCTGAGAAGAGAGTGCACTGTAAGGGGGAGTCCATGCAACCAAGCTTCTGAATTCACACGCTACAGATATGCGGTTGGGGAAACCCACGTGGAATCTAGCGAATATTATCCTGGCCTAACCATAGGATTGTACTTGTATCACGTGGGCTTGCTTATAGTCAAAATATCATGCTTGCAAATGTTTTCTGGATACTGAAACAAACCAAACAATGGTCAAACATCTAGAAACAACCAAGTCAAACATTGGACCTTTTCTGATCCATTTCACAACATGAACATGCAATCTTCCATGAACATGCCATCTTCATCACAAAGCATTTTTGAACCATTCATACAAAGTAAACAAAATGGACGAGTATATGTATAAGACTTAGAAGCCGCAATGCAAAATCCTGATATAGTCAAGATCCTTTGTAGAAAACTCAGTCTTACAAGACCCTCAAAGATATTTAGCCATGCTTTTGGACCAAGGGGCTAAGTTACCACGAGGATTTGACATAAATACTTTGCCACCTCCATCCATCTACCCTCACCATCAACAATCACTTGACATAAATCCTACCAATAATTCACAACAAACATCCACTTATCACCCTTATCCTAACCTTGACAAGGGAAGCCAACTATCAAATAGTCCATTCCAAACCTCCACGTCATATTTTGACCCTTCACCTATCAATCCCATCTAAGTCTACATGCCTTATCAACTATCTACCAACTCATGTCACATCCCCACATCATACCATATCGATTCGGCCCAAGTCTCCACGTCCCATTTTAGTCAACCTTACTCCAATCCAGTCCAAGTCCCTATGTCATATCCTATGTCATTACCAACTAATATAGTCAAAGTCTCCATGTCACATCCTATGCTACCACATCCTAATCCAGTCCAAGACTCCATGTCATACCAAGTTCAAGTCCCCACATCATACCCTAGTCCTTCACATACTAGTCCAATGCAAGTACCCATGCCATATCCTAGTCCTTCACATACTAGTCCAGTCCAAGTCCCCACGTCCTATCCTAGTCCATCATTCATTAATCCTTTTCAAATCATCCCCTCACAAGCCACATCTATTCATAAAAATTCTATCATTACTCAAAGTCAAATCCCATTTAATAAACCTGAGAATAAATGTCAAAATAAAAGCCCAAAGCATGACCTTATAATGTCACCCTCATGTCAAGAACAAGGTAGTTCATCCCATGACCATATCTTTGAGTCCATCCAAGAAGTCCTATAAGAAAATCATGACATCCAAAATACACCTACCATTGACCAAGAAGTCCAAATCCACAACAACCCCATCTTTGACCAAGACCGTACCATTGACCAAGAAGTCCAAATCCATGACAACCCCATCTTCGACCAAGACCCTACCATTGACCAAGAAGTCCAAAACGATCCACTCCTTGACCTTTATGCCATTTATGATCAAACACTTGATGACCCTATACAAGCTTCAACTATTGACACTTCCCACAATAAGACACTTGCCTCCATGGGACACATAGATGATATTCCTCAAGAACAAGAATCTCCCACTAAGGACATGCTTGCATATGATCAAGTTATAGCTAAAATCATTGGACTCTATGACACTAAACATAATGATGGCTTCGCCATTGCCTTGGAAGCACCAACGTAATCATCTAAACCTAACATGTCACATGATTAGACCAAAGATATCAGTTAGGAATATGTCCAACATGACAATGAAGCTAAGACACTTTATCAACTAGGGTCATCTATCTTTGTTAGAGCAAGCTTTCTTGCAGACGAAAATATTACAAGTGACAGTATCCACATATGTAACGATGGATTAGCATCTTGATTTCAAAACAAAAAATACCCCATTGCAAATAGAATCTATCAAAGCATGCAATATCAAGGCAAAGGACTAGGCATACATGAGCAAGGCATTCTAGAACCAATACAGCTTCAGGCAAATTATAGACATCAAGGTCTTGGTTATTCCTCAGACAGCAAATCAAACGATGTCAGTGGTACCTCCTCGATACTGGGGGCAACTTTGTCAAATACAAACATCAAAATGGAGTCCATGAGAAATCCTTGTCAAAAGATTGCTGCCAACACCCCCTCCACCCACACCATGAACCATCATTCCATCATAAATAAACCTTCCCTTTGGAACCAACAAAAAAAAGTATTACAAGTCAAAGATCAAATCAAATGTCAAAGGCCATCCCGAATCAGGACAAAAGAGACAAATTGAATGAATGAAATTAAAATGGATCCCAAAGAGAGATGGATCAAACAAAGACACCAAGTCAAATACAAAAGTCAATCACAATGTGGAGCCACAAGACAAGAGGACTCCCACATATAGCACATGTCCACCTCCTTCAAAATGGTCATCAAACAAGGCATATAAAAGTGTTGGTTCCAAACACCATCCCTTCAAAATCCGTCATCCACCATCCCAAGTTTGGAAAATAAAAAGTCATTCATCCAAATGTCCAAACAATCTTTCCATGTCTACCATCATTCATCATAACCCTACATCTCGTCTAAAGTCCAAAAATCCCACGTCACACATCCGTCACATCTTGGCAACAACTCTTTGCCATGGGACTCTCATGGCACTCTATCACGATGTGCATATTCTGATAAGGCCAACTCTAGTATCAAAAAGGACCATAATGACATCGATCAGTTGTATACAAGTGCTACGATCCTGGCAAGAGAACTACTTTAGACAAGACATTATTGACATATCATGGAACTAGTCTCTACATCGGCATCATCAGTGAATTCAGAACAGGCAGGGGTCATCTAAAGCATCCAGGCTATCCACAATATCAAAAATACAAAAAAAAAATGAAAAATTAAAAAATCGTTACCCTGATGAAACCCTGGCAAACAGGAATCTTGGTGACACCAAAAAAATCAAAAAGTCAAGAAAATAGTAAAGAGAAAAATTTTGTCCTACGGTGAAAACCTGGAAAACAAGCGCCCTGGATGAGTACCATGATGAAAACCTGGCAAACAGGCGTTATGTGTAAAATAAATCATCTATGTGGAATTTTATACTTGGGGGCAAGTCGTCTCATTTTCCCATGCCTTCCTCATGACATTGACATTCATCTAAGCCCTATCATTTCCACGCATTTTTTCCACTTACCTTGGTCTTGACATAAAACTGGCACAAATAAATCATGCTTTGGGAAAACCCTTGACATGTCTATCCTACGGTCATACACGATTCACAAAACATCATGTCATTGACCGTCATAGTCTTATTGTCCTTGTATGACATAGTCCTTGAAAATCATATGACAATTCCCTTAGTCTTATGTCTCTCATCTTTTACCAAGGCCACCCCCTATCCTTTC
Organism: Sequoia sempervirens; assembly: GCA_007258455.2. NCBI lineage: Eukaryota > Viridiplantae > Streptophyta > Pinopsida > Cupressales > Cupressaceae > Sequoia > Sequoia sempervirens. The sequence continues at coordinate 13,051 of VDFB02267190.1, forward strand.
ATGCCTGTCACCTATCTTGGCTTTCCCTTGTCAAACGGTCTAAGGATAATCATCATCCCATCTAGTCCTAACCAAGTCATTCCAAATGCAACAAGTCTAATCCATACAGGCACATTATCCAAAATTTTACTTGACTGCATTCTTGGCCCAACTGTAGACCTCCATACTTTCGTCACATTATAGTCATCATCCTCACGTTGTTTTGGGATGTGTCCTTACCACATCAAACAACGTTGTCATCACCTGTCAATTGGTATTCAGCTTGACTAGGGGCACAATCATATTTGTCCTTGGATTCTCATGTGTAGGCATCAGTCATATGCACTTGTCATGATCCTCTTAAACGTCAAAATCCAAAAAAATCATAAAACAAAAAAAAAAGACAAAAAAATCATAAAAAGTCCTGAAAAAGACAAAAACATCATAAACAGTCCTAAAAAAGACAAAAACATCATAAAATGTCTTGAAAGACACAAGAAATCATAAAGCATCACGAAGAAAAACACAAAAACATCAAAATCAATGCTCGAAATCCTAAAAATGGAGTCAAAGTCAGTCATGTCAGTTAGTCCATGTCATTGTCGAACTACGTTGTCTTTGCACATTTGCTACGTAGGCAAGGTCATCGGTCGATGAGTCCCCGAGACATTAGGTCAGTCCTTTTAGGTTGGTCCAAATAAAATCATGGCATTTGTCACAATCATCACATCGGTCAAATAAGTCAGACATAGTCAAACTTAGACACAAGACAGTCATTTGAAACGTCAATGTCAAAATTGGTCAAAATTAGACAGCACAGTCCAATCAATCATACAGTCAACATCGATCAACTTGCGAAAAATATTACTCAAAATAGCGTCGGTCGTCACTCTTTGATTATAAAGAGATGCATGTCCTTGGAGGTTAATTTCGTCAGAAATATCCGCTGCTTTTTTTGGGGATGTGTCCTTCGACCAATAGGCCCGATGTTGTCAACGAGTCAAATTTGAAAAACTCTTAAATTTGTCAAAGGCATCAAACTAACAAGAATCTTTGGCAAGCAAACATTGGCAAACAAAATTAAAAGGCTGTTAATCTTTCTGGTCTATCTTGTCTTATATTTTGACTATTTTGTCTATTTTCATCTTATATTTTGACTGTCTTTTCTTTGTGGTCATGTTGCTAGCTACCTCAAGGATGTCCCATGAAGGATTTAGAGGTACGATGATGTCTCCTGGCCTATTTTATTTTCTTTGACTACTGTCTATGGATTGTATCGACAAAAAGACTGGGGTAACATGACCCTTAGTATGAGTTAAAGACATTCCTTGTCTATGACTATCTGTTTTTCAAGTGGATGACCTTGCACACCTTGGTCTATGCCATATCATGGTGTTTGTTGTCCATTGTGTCATTTTTACCACCCAATGATGATTAAGAGCAATAAATATTAAAGTCCTACTACAAGTTTTGAAGGATTCTTTCATCTAGTCTGCATCTTCATCATCCATATCATTTGCACTAACATTCCTTTGTCTCTTCATATTCTAGTCCTCTTGTCCATTTTGAGAGCACACCCATGTTCTTGGAACCCGTCTTTCCTCTCAAGGGGGCATACCGTAACCCTCCTTGTCATTCTTCCTCACCTTATTTTGCACTGGGGCATATTTTTGGACTTATTTTCTTTGTCACAATGCGACATGCTACATTATGACAAAGAGGGGAAAAATGTAGACACTAAAAAATGTCTTAGGCTTGCAACTTCTAAATTCTCCATCATTTCCCCTTTCATTCTTCATAATTAAATAATTTTAATTATTTAATTATTTTTTAAAGTCATAATTCTTCTATTAATTAAATAATTTTAATTATTTAATTAATTTTCTATCTTTATTCCTCCTTGATTAATTAAAATATTTAATTACATCATTAATTAAGTCCTTTCTTTCTAAAATTAAATAAATTCTTATTTATTTAATTTTATCCACCTTTCCACTGCAATTAAATAATTATTTTAATTATTTAATTATTCATTGGTCTTTTTCTCTAATAAATTAAATAAATTTAATTTATTTAATTTGTCCATTCTTCTTGAATTTGAATTAAATCATTATTTAATTCAAAATGATTCTTTTGTCACTTTTATCTATTGGTCAACTAGATTAAATAATTTTTATTATTTAATTTCTCCTATCACCTCTTTGTCTGTGCCAATCTTATCTTGCACATCAAATCTTATCTCTTGACATCTCATTCAATTTCATCCCTTGATTGAATTATGAGATAATTCAATCTCAACCCTTCATTTCTTGTCATTACCCTAATTTTGACCTAACCCTATTCCATACTACAACATTCAATTTTGGCCATTGATTAAGACACCTTATTGACATTCAATCTCATTCATCCATAGAAAATGCCATTTTTCTCTCATTTTTTAGACATAAGGAGGCACTGGATTTTAGACATTAAACTTTGCAGCATTTGTCATCTTACTTCATTTAGTCTTGGCATATTTAGGCATAGGCATTTCACTCATATTGTCTTAGGCATTTAGGCATTGATCAAATTCTTCCAAGCTTGGTGTAGGACTTAGAATTTTATTTGCAGATTGCTCGCATGATGAATCTGAGGGCAACACATCAACCAACAAGTTAGAAGGTGTTACAAAAGTGAATCATGGAGGTCTTGGTGGTTTTATGGTATAATCGTTCTTTTGTTTACTTCCATTGTATTTTGTAATTGCTTTGAGTTTATGGTCTCCATTGATCTAATCTAATTCTAAAATAACCCTCAATTACAAGAGATATGGTCAATCAATTCAGTTCTTTAATTTATTTGAATTGCTTATCTTATTCAAAAGATAGTTTTTCATCGTTTTTATTAGAGAAATTGTTTTCGAAGGAAACACGTACAAGTACAGGCTCATATTTATATTTCTAATTTGTTTAGTTTATGAAAAATAAATTAATCTATTGTATATGTCTACTTTAAAGAATAGTATGAAATATGTTTTATATGATTACTATTTATTATACATATAGTCTATATCAGATATAGAATTACATATAATTTTAATGGTACAAGGTGCATATATATATATCAAGTTTTATTTAATTTCTTTTTTAGCCGATAGGCTATCTTGTTTGAAGTTTCTGGGGGATTTGCGTCACTCCAATGTCAATAAATTTTTCAGCGTGGAGGAGGAGTTTTTTGAGTGGTCGTCAAGCACAGTTGCCTCGATAGGCGGAAGCAGAATGGTGCATCCTGTACAATGGCGGGGAGAAAGCAATTGCAATATTCAATTTTGCAGTGTGGAACCATCCTCCGATGAAAGCAGGTTAAACGAGAGAAGGGGAAGGATGGAGACGGGAGGTTTAATGGTGAGCGAGAGTTTTTAAAACGATGGGCATGCCATTTTGCAGGGAGAATAGTCGCGTCCATGCTCGAGGGTTAGAAAATTATCAGAGCATATTCTCGAGCACTAACAAAGGTGAGTTTTGGTTACAAATTTAGTTTATTCACACCTTCTATTTCTGATAATCATTCTCTATTTATTTGCAGGTCAGTTATACAAATTATCATTTCAAACTTCTCTCATTCTATGCCCATATGATATTTATATAAAATGATTGACGTGCAGGGAGAGGAATTGCAGAGAAAGCGCAGGACTGTTTGTGTTGGGAGACTCTTTTGCCGACACAGGAAATCGCGATCCATACAATTAAAGTATAAGCCAACCATGGAGACGGCCATACGGTTTGACTTGGTCTGGCTATCGTGCAGGCAGATTTTCTTCCAGAAAAATCAAGTCAAATTTTCGGGGTAAACCTTGTTTCCACTCACAAATGGTGAAATATAGGGTTTTAAGCAACTCGTGTCTTATCATTATGTGGTGTGTGGGGTGAAAAGCAGCGTGTACCATGTATTGTTATTGTTGGCCAGCACTGTTGCTATTCGTGTGGGTACAGAGAGAGACTGAGAATGAAATTGCAACTTCCCAGGAATCGAACCTTTGACTTCCTTGTCCATCGCCTCTGTGACTGTTGTGCCCCGTGCCAGGAGTATCATTAAGTAAATTCGCTAAAACAGGTATTTTTCTTGCATTTTCATTTTCATTTACACGGCATAACAAGAAAATGATAGAGCAGAAGAAAAATTGCATGGTTATGCAGGAGAACCAGTGAAATCCATTGCCTTGTCGCCTCCCTCCATCAAGACCATGATTCGTTGATAGCCATTTCTACTGGTACTGCAATGAAACATGCGCGTGCATAGTGAAATTTTGTTCCCATTTGTTCAGTGCAGTGAAAGGAATGTGTCAAAATAAATCTTAAATTTCGCCATAGCTGTTTGTTGGGGAGCTTTGTATGTACACTAAGCTTAGATTGCGTATAGATATAGCCTTGAGGTAAGTTGTTTTTAATGTCCAAACTCCAGATAATTGATTTGAATTTCTGCTAATTAATTTCATTCTAATGGTAGAAAATAAATTTTAATTGTACTTGTGCATCCTAATGTTTCCAAAGCAATTATTGTTGCTTTTCATGGATAAAAGTTAACAGTTATATTCCAGTTGTTTACTCTGTTTTTTTAACAAATTTAAACAGAATCTATATTTTCCTAAAACTGTATGCAAATTCAAAATGATTCTTACACAAGTCTCCAACTTTTTAAGAATTACCATTACATAAGAAAACCTTTGGACTGTCTGTGATGTTCTTAATTTATTATTAGGTTTTGTATTGAATGCCACCGTTTCTCACAGTTTCCTTTGTCTAAGGGTCAGGGGAGTCTTTGAAAAGGTCCCTGACTATTCCTGAAACACAAGATACATAGGGAGAACAGCTCAAAGACGCCGTTTCTTGCTTGGGGTGAAAAAATGATTAAATCTTCATGAACAGTCCAAGTAACAAATGCAGAAATAGTGCTAATGTTACCAAGCAAGAGAAAGAAACACCTTTAAGTTGATAGAGAATGTGAGGACATAGACGGTTCTGGAACTTTACGTTTAGGATTAAGTAACTCAACATTGCATCTTCAGATATTTTAATTTTTAGTTATGAAAATCTGCAAATTTTGATTAGCATGTATTCTCTTTGGTATACTGGATTCACAAGGACTAATTAGATCTCCAAATTATTCAGACACAAGTCCCACTTCAGCAGCAACAATTGCTTTACCATGGGAGAGAAGCTAGAAATACTGAGCGTTTGAGTTCACTTGGAGTTGTAGAAGGGGACTTAATCATGATGACTTCTACAGAGATAAGGTACATCCTTTTTCTTTCTAAAATTTCTAGACATCTTTGAGGTGATTCTCTTGAATGCATTTGTGATGATGCTATCTGAAATGCAAGCAAGTAAATTTGAAAATGTTTTTTTGGCCACAATTTGGAGTCCAAAATTTGAATTGTTATAGACCACAAAATTGAATTACGTAGGGATGTATATTTATATATGGAAGGCCTATGCTGCTATATGTGGTATATGTATTAACAATGAATTGGTTGTTAATTAAATTTAGGTATGATGAGATATTAGTAACCATAATTAGATGATGTTATCCCAACTTGGGATAAGATATAAAAGGGAGGTAGTCTCATCATATGGATGTACTCCAAGCGCTGATGGTAGTGACTTGGCTTGTACAAGTAGGTCTATCTAAATAAGAGCTGATAATCATGGTTAAAACTTGAAAGGATCGCAAAAGAGGATCACAAGTTGGAATGGATTTTGCCCATGCTTATTGGTCAAGAATGACCAAGGTACAAGAATATTGCAAATAAATGGGTTTAAGAACACTTCCCTTAATTTGTCAGAAATGATAATTTCTAGTTTGGTTTTAACTTGTGCTTCTTCTCTAAAACTATCATAATGAATACATATAGCAAGGATACCATTTTTAATTTCAAGTACGTAAGTCTGATTTGTTCTTATATCCTTTCCTTGTCTGCATGCAATTGCCTACCTAGATTCAGGTTTCCATGTCATTTTTTCTGATTCTTAATGTGCAATGTTGTTAACTTTTCATTTTTGTTGTAATAGTGTTTATTACATTTGGGAGCCTGAGTTTATGTGTAATTTTGTAGTTTCTACTGTCACTTTTATGCTATTTTTTTCTTTCCTATATGAATTGTGAGTCATGATTTTGTTTGCTAGTTATGTTTCTTTTTATTTTTTATTACTCAGGTTGAACAGTGTGAGAATTCTCCATTTTGTTGGCTGATATTGTTCCTGATGCTATTGTTTGACAGTCATTGGAAACGATAAGTTTCAAATATATACAATTTAAGTCATTAAAGACTTTGTTAGAAAGTTAGTAGAATAGGGTTTAAGACATTTAAGCCATTAAAGATTTATCCATTTCAAGTTTTAACCACTAAATTTTGTAATACTAAAATGGAAATTGCATATTCTGTGATGTCAGATTCTCTAGCTATTATTTTGAGATGTGTTAGGGTGGGTAGAGACAGAAGAAACAAACATGAAGGCAACACTAGACCAATGTGTTGTGGCACAATAAACTTGATGTTTATTGCCTTGAACAAAATGATTACATCTCCCTCCATTTATAGAGGTGTTAGAACAATATAGAAGTCTCCAGAAATTTGCTCACATTTCTTTCTTGCCTCTTATTGCAGACATTCTAGATGAAGTGTTTTAATACAGACAGTGGAAGAAAAATGTGATCATTGACTATCGATATTTCTGGATGGAGGATTTATTGTAGACGGTGGTGCAGTTGGAGGATTTAATGCAGATGGTGGTAGAAATTACTAGATAGTTCTAACACTCCCCCCTAATTTCTACCACTAATTACATCAAAATTTATAATGCTCAAAATTTTTCACATATACTCATCTTGCTAATGTCTGTGAAAATATCTAGAACAGTGTCTCTGGACTACTCTCAGAAAAAATTGCATTTTGTTTCTCTATATCTGCTTGCTTCTTTTGACATTCATCTGCAAAGTGTCCATACTTCTTGCAGTAATAGCATTGAACATTAGATCTGTCAAACCTTTGTGATGATTGTTCTCTAGAATTGAAGCTTTTTCTTCCTCCTCCTAGATCAAGACTTCTTCTTTCCTCTCTTTGAAAATTGCCTCTTCCTCTTTCTCTAAATCTTGAGTTTCCTCTTCCTCTGCCTCTGCCAAATGGCATTTGTGCTTTGAAAGCATTCTCCAATGAGGTATTGTCATCCCTGTGCAACCTGTCTTCATAATTTTTTAAAGAACCGACCAACTCATCCATAGAATATGTAGTCAAATCCTTAGATTCCTCAATTACCACAACAATTGCATCAAATTTCCTAGGCAAGCTTCTTAAAACCTTTTCTACAATCTTTTGATATGTTAGCTCATCACCATTCTGCCTTATTTGATTAACCAAATCCGTAACACGATATGTAAATTGATCTATTGACTCAGATTCTTTCATTTGCAAGTTTTCAAATTCTCTTCTAAGTGCTTGTAGTTTAGCAACTTTTACCGTACTTGTACCTTAATATGCCGTCTCTAAGATGCCCTATGCTTGCTTGGCTGAAGTGGCTGCTTAATCCTTCCAACAACTGAATCATCCAATGCTTGCCCAATTATCTGCAAAGCCCTTCTATTCTTTTTCCTATTTTCATCTAACTTTTTCTTTTCATCAGCACTCAAAGTAGATTCATATTGTGGTTCAGTATAACCATTTCTAACTATGTCCGATAACTCATATGAATCAAATGTCAACTTCATTCTGAAAGCCCAATTATCATAATTCTTGCCAAAAAATATTGGAATAAGATATTGAAAGTTACCAAACCTTTCGTCTGTCACAAATTGTGACAAGATCTCCTCCTTAATTTAGCTCTTGACGTCTGTCACAGACGTCACAAGTGGTGACAGGATCACCTCCAAAATCTTGATAAACTTCCTCCTTACATCTGTCACCAATGGTGACAGGATCCTCAAATGATCTTTTCAACAAACTCTTTTAAATTGGCCTTCTTAGAGCTTCGGCTCCTTAAAAAAACTGTGGTGCATCTGTGCAACAATCAAAACTTCTTACATTAAGATCTGCAAGAAAAAATAATAACTCCAGCTGCGGCCTTTTCTTCACAGGCGACTCCTTAAATTGACTTCAGCGGTTTAAAATCTCCAGCAGCAGCTCCTTGTATTCTTTTCTACCAATCAGCAACTCACAAACACATTGTGTAAGCAAATTCAGATCTGTGGCTTAAAACATTGATCTCCCTTTTAGCTTTCTGCGCTGTCTTTGGCTGAAATCTACGATCTGCAGTGATCCTCACAACTTAGCACAATCACCAACTTAGCTCTGATTTCTTATGGCAACGGGTTCAAACTTGCTGCAAGCTCCTTGGTAGCATACAAACGATCCTAGGTCTGATACCACTGTTAGGGTGGGCGGAGACAGAAGAAACAAACATGAAGGCAAAACCAGACACATGTGCTACGGCACAATAAACTTGATTTTTATTGCCTTGAACAAAATGATTACATCTCCCTCCATTTATAGAGGTGTTAGAATAATACAGAAGTCTCCAGAAATTTGCTCACATTTCTTTCTTGCCTGTTATCGCAGACATTCTAGATGAAGTGTTTTAATGCAGACAGTGGAAGAAAACCATGATCGTTGACTGTCGATATTTCTGGATGGAGGATTTATTGTGGACGGTGGTACAGTTAGAGGATTTAATGCAGTCGGTGGTAGAAATTACTAGATAGTTCTAACAAGATGTTACATTGAATATTCCTTTGATGCAGCAAGTATTGGGTCACTTTTAGTGTTACAAAATTTGTACGAAACCTTTATGTTTTGCCCTTACAAAGGATATATACAGATTACATCTTCTGTTAAAAGTAGTCGTCAATGGAACCTTTTTTTTCAAATAATGTAAGTCCTTGCAATTAAGGTTACCTTATCATCTGCATATAGATGGAATTCATCAACAGCAGCAATCATTATTCATGGAAATTTGGAATCATGGCCCGCCTAAATCTTATACTTGCAAGGTAGCAACACTACAAGATTTCTTAGAACATTTAGAACAGATTATTATGTTACTTTAACAAAATATAAAATCAACTAAAACAGTAGTTTGTCAAAACATTAATAAACAAGAAAGGTGGCAGTTCAATGGTGGACTTGGCAAATAAAAAAAGTACATAACTCCGACTCTTGCGAGACTAAGATCATATTTTGAATTATAAACTATGTAATGTTTTGTTTAATGCTGATTATGTGAATAAAACTAGTGTTTTGGTTAACTTTCATATTGTTTTACATATTTTTAATGTACGGATGTGTCTACGATGATCTTAAGCTGGGGTCCCAGAAAAATTGGTGATTCCCAGTCAACAAAAATCCTTTTTCAGGCAATGTAGCCCTGGATTGATTCTGGAGTTCTGGATCACAGATAAATTGTATGAATTATTACAACCACAAAGGCTTCTTTACTTTAACCTAGGAATAAGAAATTGAGACATAGTTTATTAATGAAAGTGACAAGATGTTTTATGCTCAATCTATTTTTAGAATTACAATTTCTTCTGCAGCATGCAAACAAGAGAATGTTTATACACATTCGTTTCCAAATTAGTGAGAGAAGTCTGGATCTTGACTCATTTCTATTAGAATAGTAATAGTATTCTATTTTTTTCCATTGAACTTCCCGATTTAATGAATTAAAAAGATCTGCACTTATGCCTACGAGTTGGAGGGCAGTGGTGTGGAAGTTGAACAGAATTTGTGGGATAAGAAAAAATTAGTGTGGACTATTTATTAAATTCTGTTTTATGTCTAATGTGACATAATCATGTAAATTTCATTGGATATGGGTGTATTCAAGTTTATTCTTGATGCCTTGTGTCTTATTGAAATTGAATTTTATATTCAGGACAGGAACAAATGACTTAGGACTAAACCCAGATGGCTCAGCAGTGAATCCTAGAGCCCTGCAGCAGCACATTCGAAATGATCCTCACCTCTTGAGTCAGTTGCGTTAGGTAAAGTATAAGATTATGTTATCTAATTTCTACACATCAATTATTCTTTAAGCAACTTCATGGGTGAGTTCTACAGTTTACCAATCCATTGTAAATGTTGATGTGTATTTGGCCTGTCTTCAATGCTTCTTTGATTGAATAAGCCAAAGCGCAGACACCTACATGTGTGAACTTATCTTCTTGTCCATTTTTTCAAATTTCATATCATTGGTTGCAGAATATATTTCTTTGCCTGGTACTATATTTGAAGTGTATCTTAATACCTGGTAATTAGGATCACATGTTTCAATCTATGCCTGCTTCGCTTGGTACAAGTCTGGCATTGTCTTCAAATTTCATATCATTGTTGCAGAATATATTTGTTTGCTTGGTACTATATTTGAAGTGTATCTTAATTTATGCTAATTAGGATCAGATGTTTCAATCCACACCTGCTTCGCTTGGTAGAAGTCTGTCATTGTTAAATCCATTCTCAAGCTACTGCTGGAAAATATTGTGTTATTCTAACTTTACTTTATAACACTTTATTTTGCACATTTTTGCCCAGCCATGTAAAAATTTAAGAGCGGATAATTGCAAAGAACCAAACAAATACAATCTAGAAAAAAACCAATTTTGGTCAACAAATTGTTTTGAATTTTGCTGCAAAAGTACTCTCAGATATGTGTTTTATATGCATACACTTATGGATTTAGGCTAAAACAAGCACACAGATTTATGGCTGCACAATGGTCATAGGCTTGACAAACAACTGAAAATACTATAACCAATGACATGCCAGTAAATTCAGATGTTTGAGTTCTTTTCATGTGGTTTCCATTGTTTTTCTATTCTTAGTATTAGTAATATTAGAAGATTTGATCTAGTGTTGAAGTCTGGGAACCTTTCTACTTAATGCATATGGAGGATGAAGATAGATGAAGCTGGTCGGCATTGGAATCCTTTTCTGTTTAGAGTTCTTCTAAATAGCTTGTGTATGTTGCAGGCTACATTGTCTCTAGTAATGCTACCAGTTGTTATGCTTGAACTGTATTGATTTTGATTATAATTTTAATTTTTAAGTACATTATTGTAGATATGAATTGATATTAAAGTACAATTTTCACCATGTTTTCTTGTGGTGTTAAACTTAGTAGCTTTCTGGGCTATCCTAATGTCCCACATTTCGTAATTGTTTTGTGCATTTCGTGGATCTAATTAACATTTTTTTCAAGAGAAAATTTCCTTCTATAAAATTAATGACTATATGTTTACCTGTTTGGTAGGCATAAGATCCTTACGAATTGATTTCTGTAAGGTCTTTGAATAATGAAGAGTGTCTCATTAAATACGTTCATCACCAATTTGATATGACATTTAGTTTCTTCTTAATGTTGAATTCAACACTTTTTAGAGACTGTTTTTAGTATTGGACTTCAAAAACCTGTTTTCTGTAATGTTCACAGAGAAGTATACTTTTCTGGGTCAGTTTGGGTGCATTTTGAGTCAGCCTATAATGCCAATTCTAAAATCATATCATTTAAGTAAAACTCAAGAGACTATGCACGTACTGTATGAACCGCATAGAGATTTTCTGTCCTTGAGGTTTGTGTATGGTATTTTGTTTAGTTTGAAGCGGCCATAAAATGGGAAGTTGGAAAGAAATTTGATCTTTTGATTTTATTCTTGTTTCCTTTTTTACCACAAAATTTTGCAGAAAGATCAAGAATTCACACAGGCTATTCTTGGGGATAACTTAGATGCTTTTCAAAACATTCTTAGAAGGCATCATCAAGAAAGGCTGCAGCAACAACGTATACAACAGGAAGAATTATTAAGTCAGTTTTTTTTCTTTATTGACATTGCGGGTTCCTCTTATTATTTATGAGTCTTTGAACGTATATGTCGTGCCAGTCTGGATACAGAGGATATGTACACTAAGCTTAGATTGCGTGATACGGAGGATGCCATCAGAGGGATGGACAAAAAAGAATTTGGCAGGAAGAGCCGTCGATTGTGTGTAGAGTGGACAAAGGTTCCCTGTTTTTTCTTTAGCTTTTTTTTTTTATATGATAGGTCTGGCATTTCCTGCATGGGGATAAATCAATTGTTATGGATCAAGGTTCCTTTCTCTTTTAGCTTTGTTATTCAAACAGATATTTAGGAAGTGACAGTCTTGGTATTTTTTATCTAAGGAAAAATCAGTTATTAACTTTGCCATTCTATATGTTCTTAGTGTATCTTTTGTATTATTTTTTATAATTATTTTTATTTTTTTATGGTTTTATAGGTGTGATGTTTCCTGCACAAACTTCAATCTTATGTATTTTTGTAGCACTCTTTTGTCCATCATTGAATTTATTTATTATATTTTTTAGATACATAAGTAAAGAAATCTTTTTTCCTATTCTCATATCAAGTTACATTTCTATTTGAATTTTGCGCCTCAGAGCAACCATAACGAGGTAGTCATCGATCTGAAAATGGCAAATGATCTTCCAGAAATTTGAAACCATCATAGACATTCATTGTAATAAATTTTGATCTTGCTAATACCATGGTTAGGGACCTTGAAAAACATTTCAAGCCATACCGTACAAAATTGGGGGGGATTAATGGTGATTAATTTATTTAATAAAACTCCTTCGAGTGGAAAATCGTGGGCGTTCATGATAAGCATTAGTACAATATTTTCTGCTTTTTCCATCGTTGTTATCAATCTATTGATAAGTATTAACTGCTTTTAGATACTCTTCTACAGTTTGAATGTTCCATGTGGGAGATGTTAAAGGGCACAGGACTATTGTAGTATTGAGTAGAAGTGGAACGGTAAACAACTCATTTAACATTAATAAATATGTCTTACCCTTTGCTGTGAAGATTAGATTAGTCATAGTG
>VDFB02267192.1:0-29157 GCA_007258455.2 Sequoia sempervirens
CTTTTATAAGAACAAGGAAATCAAATATTTCCAAACGAATACATGAAAGAGAATAAATAGAATCATAAAGAAAACATGTGGCCATTTTAATATTTGGTACAAGAATATTCTAGAACAAGTGAGCAATATATTTGGCTTTCTCTTCTATTCAATTAAAATTTTGAAACCAATATCATAAGTGGGTCAAGTTCCCTCTATTTGTGAAACAAAATGTAGTAAGTTCCCATATACTCAAAGTGATCAGGTAGATGTAGAAATTTTAGTTTGCCAACCCTAATATTCTATGGTCATGTTTCGAGCTTGGGGAATGCTCACACTAAAGCAATACTACAGAACCTTCAACGTCACCCATCCTAGAAATAAAACTAGAGTTCATGATTGTTTGGTCTCCCTTCATACACTCTTTTGGACCACACATCTCCCACTTTGGTGCACTACACAATTCATTCATTTGATCCATTCGCCTAAATTTCCATACCTTAACTTCATCCTACCATCTATCCATCCTACAAATAAAATACCACATTCCAATTACCTTTAAGAATAACCACAAGAAACATCATTAAAACAAGGTGCAATAGTGACATTAGTTCCTTCAAATTACCAATTTAATAGAACATGTTCTAACACTTTTATGAAAACACTAACTTAAGGAAAATTTTCAAACATTTGATGCATCAAGGATAATTTAGTGACATACATGAACTTTTACATAGCTGCACCATATACCTGATGTTGGAAGAATGAACAACATCTCTTTATGATGGTTTTGTGTTGTCATTGATGTCACCATGTTATATGAGTTGCAAGTGAAAGTTTAAGTTCTAGCTTGATCTAGCATTCTGAACCGTTATGCAATTATTATCCTTCAGTATTTTGGTCTACAATCCTTCACTAATGATTATCATTTCTTGCGGCTTTGGGAAATCTTTTTTGGATATTGGAAGCTTGTATACATAATCTCATGTGCACAAGTGCTCATATGGCGAGTTGGCATTACTTTGTTGTTGCATTACTTTGTTATTAGGTTTATCCCTGGGCGACCTAATGAATAGTTGATGATATCATGAATTAATTTTGTGTTGCAGATGTATGTGTGACTTAACTTAGGTCCATGTTGACATGTTGTAGCATGCTACATGCTTGGACTATTTTTTGAAAGGTTTTGTACAATTTTGAAGCCAACAATCAATATTTTTGGTGAATAAGGGTTGCATCTAATTAGGTTGAACTAATTGATGCTTGCGGAGGAATCAATTGTATATAATGGATAGTTTTGATTATTTTTTGTTTTTGTTGAAGTGAAAAAAGTGTGAAGAGGACAATTATGCAAAGATGATGAAGTGTGTAAAGTCAGTTTACTGAACATCAAAGGATTTGGATCAATACTTGTTAGGTGTAACTTTATCATTTCATTTTTTGGTTGTAGGCCATTTTGTTATTGTATCTTTTGTAGGTAGTGAGCCTCCCATTTTAGACAGTGAGTCCTGACAGAGAGCCACCCTTTGTAATATCTTATAATTTGTTATACTATATTGTGAGCTAATCCTACATGTGGATTTCCCCATTTGGGGTTTTCCATGTAAAAAATTTGGTGTTCATGTGTTGTGTTCTTTTATGTTTTGTTAATGCTATTGCTCATTTTTATTGTTATATGCATTGGAGTAATTGGATGTTGTTTGTTCAATAATTTTAAGAAGATACTAATTAACCCCCCCTCTCAATATCTTGTGTATTCAACAATTGGTATCAGAGCTTTGTTCCACCAAAGAAGCCTAACAACTTGAGGAAGATCTTGAAGATTGAACAAATGGATGATAAAGAAGAACTTTGGGTTGCTCCTGAAGATCTTTACAAGGCTGAAAATGAATACAAATATTTGAAATAAAACCTTGATGAGGAAAATGAATGCATGTAGAATTTTAGGCAAATTTTGTAGGTCCCAACAAGGTCCAAAGTGGGACCCATTCGCCATGGGTGGTGAATGAGTCCCCCTTGGCTCCAAATTCAAAAAAAATCAAATATTCTTTCTGGTTTGTATTCAAAATTACCCTATGTCGACTTGTGATGAGCTATCAATGGGTTAATAAAGCACAAGAATGTATGAATAAGTGCTTTTACATCCATTTCAACCCCATTCATTCACTAATTTATCCAAGCATTCAATAATCCATTCAAGCACTTTGCATCATTCAATCAAGCATCAATTAAGCATCTTGGAGCAGCCATTGGCATATCTTCATATTTTGAGCATCAAAGATGTGGTAAGTTTATGAAATTTTCATGTTATCTATTTATCATACTCTTTTCATTTCATTTCATTGTTTAGGGTTTGACTACCATAGTGGGGTTTGACCAAGGCAAACCCCTGTTCTCTAACCCTCATCCATTTTTCCTAATTTGAATGTGTGTTTGCAGACTTGTGTATGTAGTTTATCAATCAATTAGGTGTTGAAAGGTGGTAAAAAATTCAACAAGGTGTTTCAAGTCAAATAAACCCTATTTCAAGCTTGGAGACAACTTATAACCCATTTTCTATAGAATTAACTTTGTCAACCCAACAAGTAGACAACCTCAGATATGGTGCTACAGGATTGGTCCCTAATTTCTCAAAATTTTGGGAGAGGACTTATTTTCCATTAGTGGCAAATGAGTCCCACCTTAAGGATGGAAATCAATATTTTGTCAGATTCTGGATCCTGACACCCAGAAACCAGTTTCCAATAGTTTTCACCTAAAGTAGGAATAATTAGCCATCAGTGGCAAATGAGTCCCAATGTTGATTTTCAATCATCTCAATCATCATTCAAAATATTATAGAATCTTCATCATACTTCTAGGTGCACTCTGATTCATCCTCCTTATTTTTTGTTTTCCATTTTCTCATACCTAGTTCATGTTTGCATATTGCATTGTGCTTTCAAACATTACATAAATCTTAGGTGTTGCATTAATAATTAGTCAATTAATTACTCTAATTGCACTTAGATCATTCCATTTAGTCTAAATAGAATCATAAATTTCATGATTTGAGTGAACCTACCTAGAATTTTGAGTGGGATTTATCTATCTCATTTTAGGTGAAACATCCTAAGAGCGCAAGAGTAGCCTATAAGCCCTACCCAAAATTCTATACTTCAGTAAGAAAGTTTGACATAGAGCTAGTGAATGCAGATGATGAATTAGTTTAATGCATGAAGAATGAATCAATCTTTTGTTGGCTACTGCTATACAAGTATTAGGTTTGGAAAAAAAAAATCAATGCAAATCAAGGGTTAATGGAGGTTAGACAAATAAGAATTTTTTTTTCTGGTACAAATACAACAAACCTAGACACATTTCAATAGTATGCAGAAGTAAAGGAGAAAGCAATCCGGTTTAGTAAAGAAGAGTGAACCAGTGAAGACAATTGACAAGAATGAGGTTAAGCAAGAAATGAACAAGATATGGGAAAAGAAAGAAGAGTCACAAACTTCAAAAGTGTATTTTCCCTCATCTATCTCAAACAATTCCTTCCATAATTAGACCTAGCATGGTCTTAAGGGGAGCATTAATAGAAAATTATTCAAACCCCTTGGATATCTAGTGTGTCAATCTTTGGCATGAAGATATGTTCCAAGGAATGAATAAACAAAGGTTATGTAAAATGAATTTGAAGAAAAGTTGTAGGAATGATCTTTTATGGAGCAAATCAGGTTTTTCTATACCATGAAGGAGATTTTTATCATATTTTTGAAATCTGCCGCATATAATGAAAATTAGGGTACATTGTTGATTTATAAAGTGGATTTGTAAGGAATTTGGATCACTTGTGTGTTTGAAGAAAGTGTAGAGTGATTTAGAGGATTCTTAAGGAAATTTGAAAATTGAGTTGCCCAAACCCTAGTTCTGGCTTTTGTGAAGGAAAAAGGTATTGTTCTTTCATATACTATTGTGGGTTTGTGTGATTCTACTTTGTGAAATCATTTGAGCTGAATTTGTGGAGAAATAGCAACTCCTGTAGTCATAAATGTATCAGAAAGACCTAGACCTTCCTACAAGAAGTATTTTATGTAGGTATTCGAAGACAACCCTTTGGATGCCTTCTCATCGATTCCTCACAGTGTCATGCCCACTGAAGACACTAGGATGTATATTCATGTTAAAACTAAGGAGTATAATCACAAAAAATTGATAGATATCTAGAAGAATGTGCTCACCAAGGATGATTTCTTGATAAAACCTAAGTATTCAAATATTGTTGTGCAGATGCTAGATCAGTAGAATATGTTTCCTAGCTTTTGATCCACTATTGATGATAAATATGTTAAATCAGCTTTTAGCACAATGCATGATAAGTTCTTGTGGACTAATATACCTCACCATAGAAATAAAGAAGCAATTAAGGATGTCAGCAGACTCTATGACACCAAACTAGTACTGATGTTAAAGTTTGTAAAGAATGAAGTGGTGATGGAACTCACTGGTGCTACACTTGACAAAAGGGATCTTACTAAAAATCCTATTACCAATCCTTTTGTGAAGTATATTGCAATAACAATTGCTCACAAGATCTGCCTAACAAATATAGAAAATTTTGTGTCTACTACAATAATATACACTGGTTATAACATGGTAGCTAATATGCAAATATGATTTGTGTGAACTTCTTTGGCGGCAGTTGTTTGAGAATCTAAAGATGTCAAGGGAGAAGAAATATTCATTCAAGTTTGGTTCCCTAATTTTTTACTTGTTTTTCTATTTTCTTAGAAGACTTCCTAAAAGAGATGATGTGGTAATTTGGGACACATCCAGATTTTGGGTAATCTAAAGAGTCGAGATAATTCTCTGATAGAATTCTTTGTTGTATTCAAGAGCAACATGAATGAAAGAGAAAGGATTCCAAATAATTTTTGTGAGAAGTACAAGATTGATAGCATATTTCATGTCTCCTTTCATGAATTCATGATTGAATATATTGAATTCTAGACTACATGGCTTCAACCATGGGGTTATAAGACTACAAAGGATGAAGCTGAAGGCTATGTGCATTTTTTGTTGAAATGTCCTAAAGATACCAATGAACCTAGAATGGGAACTTATGTACAAAATCCTATGGAAGTTCACTTGGAGCATAGAAATACTATCATAAGAAAGAAGGTAGATGAAATGCTTAGAAAGTATAGCTTCACTAATGAACAAATAGCACAAGGAAGAGCCATGGGAGAGCAGATGGATAAAGAATCTCCAGGACCAAGGAGATCAAGCAAGACTACTCCTTCAAAACCAACTGTGGCTCCTATAGTGAAGGTTGAGCCCAGTGCTTCTGGTAAAGGTAAAGACCCAACTCCTTTCAGACCCAATACAATATTTGGTAAAAGGAAAGAGACTCCTCCAGTGGAAACAATCAAGAGAGGAAAGATATAAAAGGCTACAAGGGAAAAGAACCTTAGTATCACTAGAGAACAAGATGAAGAGGAGGAAGATCCTATAGCAAAATTAGTAAGAAATAAGAGAGGAAGTATGTCCTCTACTGAAGTTGCCTCATAGGAAGCTAGTGTTGGTTCTAAGAGATTTCACTTTGTGTTGTCTTTTAAAGAAGATGAACAACAGGTTTTTGGTGTTCATGTGCACACCAAACTAGAATAAAAGAAGGAAAGGGTCTTAGAAGAAGCCTCTCCGAACTAGGAAGAATAGAAGGCCTCACTAGTAAGACTTGGTTCCCCTATTAGATTAGAGGCATTTATCAATAACTTGATACATTTTAAAGATACGTTGCAGCCTACTACAAAAATTTATGATCAAGTAGGTAGAGAGGAAAAAAAACATTAATTTAAGCCATTATTCTTAATTTTATCACTTTGGAAGTCACTTGGGATTATGTCAAGAATAATGTTCCTAAGAAATTGTGTGAAGCCATGATAAAAAGAAGATCAAAGGTTGTTGAATTGGAAGAAAAGATGAAAAATGATGCATTTGAGAAAATTGGATCCTCTTTGACCCCGAATGATTTGGAAACTCTAAAGAAGGTTTCTTCAAAGATGTTCTGGATGAAGAAAAAAGTAAATACTTTGATGACAAAGGACAAGAAGCGAATTTAGAAAATATGGAAAGAAACAGTAGAATCCATCAAGTGTATGGCTGAGAAACATGGTATGCTTGCTGCACTCCCATCCAGTTTTGTACCTAAATCAGGGGATTTTTTCTAGAGGTTAAGGCAAACATTCCTTCAAGTATAGGTGATACATACATTCATATGGAAACAAACTTTAGATAAATTCCTATGGAAACATTTTGTTCAATGGTTCTTTATTCATTTGTTCCTTTTTTCTTATGTAAACTGCAAAAATTAATAACAGTTACATTGATCAAACTTTAGATAAATTTACAAAGCCTTCTAGAAAGTGAAATATGCAAGGAGTCTTCTTATAGTGGATTTCATGATGTGAACTTTCTATCTTTCCCAATTAGCCAATTAAGGTCATTTGTGTTGCAAATCTTTCAAAAATTACATCCCTGCTACTAAGTCTCATAATCACTTCTAAAGTCTGATCAATTCTCCCTCACCCCATTATTGAATTATCTCACATACAACCTCCTACAGACAACTACCATGCCACTTCAACTTTTCATTATGCATATGTGGCCATTGTTGTATATCTGTCAATAATTTATAACTAATAATTATGTGGCATAAAAATTCTTGAGGAAAAATATTCTTACAGTTGAAGTTTTGTCCATCTGTCAAACCTTTTGTCCATGTGTCTTGTCTCACATAGCACATTTTGTATACATGGATAATACTAAATAATGAAAGATACAAAGACAAGCTGATATTTATTAGAGAGCTAAAGTAGGGAGACATGACTACCATGGTGGGCAATGGAAACTTTACAATGTCAAGATATGTTCTAGAGTGCTTAATTAATTCAAATGTTTTGAGAACATCCTTGGAAGCTCCATGTTGTGCATATCTTGAAATCATTGCATTCGATGAGATGACATATCTTTGGACCATTTTTTCAAACAGTGAACGTGTCTTTTCTATGCTTCCACATTTTGCATAATGTCCACCAAGGCAGTTGCAATTGCAATAGCTAAAAAAATTCATCTCTTCTTTATGCTTTAACGAATGTCCATACCCTGTTCTAAGGCTCCTATTTTTGCATAGGTAGGTAGGGAGAATACTAGAAAAAAAATTGCTCTTTTATACTTGCCAATAGCATTTTCTTGAAAGTTTCTAATTTTCTTAAAAAAAATCCATTTTGTGCATATCCTACAATCATTGCATTCCATGAGATAACATCTCTTTAAGGCATTATGTCGAACATTTTACGTGCCTTTTCTATGCTTCCACATTAGTTGAAAATGAATTTTGTTTATCCTATAAATTTTAACTCGCAACCAATATTTTCCTATAAAAGTCTGCAAAAATATTGTATGAAGCTCAATAGCTCTAAATCCATATATTTCTAGATCTACTTTTTGTTTATCATGAATAGATTGAAGCAGCAAGCTATAGGGAGACTGATTTTGTTTCGTCTCAACTTTTCTTAAATTCTACTTTGGTAGTGTTTCATAATATTTTCCTGCAAACTCTGCCCATTTTTCTCATTGGCATCCTTACATCACAACACAATTTGTGCAAAATCTTAAGGTAAGTCGCTTTCCATGATTTCAATGAATTTTTTTATGGGAATCTGTACACAACCAGATAATTTTTGTTGTGTTTTATTTCATTCTAATACAATTCTATTATTATCTGGTAAATGAAGGCATTCGTTTTATGGTTTTGTGAGTGGATGTTTTCATATATAATATATTGTAATATGAGTGTTAGAGCCTTTTTTTTTCCGATGGATATTTTTGAACTGTGAAATGAATATTGCATTCAATTGGCAGTTCAAATTTTTTGTTTATTTTTTTTTTCCTTGCTCTTGAGGTTATTTATGTGACAATTTACCTGGCAACATTATTTAGTATAAAATGTATAGCAGTATTGAAGCTGTAAATGCAATGGTTGCCAAAGCTAGTTTTTCTTCACAATTTTGTGCCATTATACTATTTCTTATACTTTAAAGACCAAATGCAAAAAGGTAAGGGATTAGCGTGACACAAATGACTAAAATTTTAAATGATTGTGTTGAATAAGTGACAAATAGCTTGGTTTTCCAAATGGATGCATCCTCTCACATGGCTGGTTACTTTAGATACCAATATACTTTTGATGTTATTATATTCTTTTCTGAAACCACGTGTCTATTACTTCAACAAAAATAGTTTGAGAGATCAACTTCCCATAGTTGAAGAGAGCTAGGATCTCTACATCTGCATCAATTTGCAAAAATTCAACATCATCTAGGTGCAGTGTTGAGTGTGAGTGCTAAGTGGACTGTTCATTCTCATGAGTGCATACCTCCTACTTATCAATCAAACTATAGGCATACAAGCTGTAAGAACATGAGTGGCAGTTTTGAAATAGTTCTTTTGTGCTTCTAGAAGTTGGGATTAATGGAATCAAAGCCCACATCACTTTTTAAAACAACCCCCAATTAGGAGGCCAGTCCACATAGTTGATGCAAAAGTACTTTAATAGCAAATATAAACAACTTTCATACAAAAAGATTTTATAAATTATATTTGAGTTGTACATTTGTTCAAAGCAAGCTCCAAAAATTCAACTCCTCCTTATGCTCACATAAAATTAAGTAGGTATATGAAACTAACCCAATATGAAATCAAATAAATGTCTCCTTCAGTTGAATATATATTTATTAAAGCCATCTAATAATATATAACAGCCCCAACCCACAGAATTTGGAACCGAATAAAAATATAAAAACAATGTGCCCTGCATAAAGCCTTAAATTACAATTCCACTTGCTTCCTACTAAGTTGGAATTAGAAAGGGGAGTTTAAGTGAAACTGAGGGTAGCCACCAGTTTTGTTGCACTCAACAGCACTCGCCAACTCTTTTTAATCTCCCTCACATCCTCATTTTTGCTAAACAAGATCAGCTATTATCTCTTAGCAAACTTGCCATTGAAGCTTTTCATATGAGAAAGTAACAAGGGAAAAATGATAAAGAAGAGGGTTTCAACTTTAAACCCTCTTCCCTCAAAGCCCATACAAAATCCTTCGTACTCATTTTAACACCACTTTTGAAACTAAGCCCTTGACCCCTCTCTTGTCCTTTTAAAAAGCATATTCATTGTCATTATTATGTAAGCAATATAAACTAGAATTAATTGCTTGCTTCTGTTGAATCATTGCTTATCTTAGATCATTTGTAATAGATATGTTGGGCTATGGTCTAGTAGTGATTAGGGGAATTTCTAATAATAATAATTCAAGGTCATAAGCCAATGGGTGCGCATTGCCCTATTGAAATGGCCTTTGATTGTCAATATGTATTTTATCTCAAGATGATTGGAAATGTTGAATAGGAGAGCAACCCACTAAATCAAAAATGATGTATGGATTTTTCACGATTGTTACTTTGTGGTGATTTAATTTCTTGGGGAAAAAATAGAGTGGATAGAACGAAGTCTAGAACCTCTAAAGCTTTAATCACTTGGTGTCAATGTAATTGTCCTCCTCATTGGACAAGTTCAGTTGAAGTTCTTGAATTCTATGATCTCTTGTAACACGAGCTAAAACAGAGTGTCTAAACAGTTTTGACTAGGGTGCCAATGACTATGCAGAAATTTGTAGCTAATCTACATAACATCAAAACAGGTTTGCAAGCACTTAAGGAAATTATCAGGTAGGAGTTAGAAACTTCAAATATCTTTCATAGTAAACTTGTGTAGACTAATATTTATATGAAATTTCACTAATGGAAATCTTTAACATCTCTAAAATGGTAAAATTATGGCAACCAAAACAAATAAAAAGTTAATAACATGGATCCAAAAAAATGTAGTGACTAACAAACATGACTACTGAAAAATAACTATACAATGGTATCAATCAAATTATGTAAATTCATAAATAAATTTTTCTTTTTTAACAATATAAACAAAGAATCTCAAACCCTTGTTCCTAAGACTGAAAATGTTAAGTAAAAGCTTTTATTAATTGTTGCAACAGTGCACAAAACATATTAGATCATTTTACCTAAACCAGCAACGGTGATGCCCATCTGACGAGTAATAAGAAAAACACAAAAACAGGTTTTCCACAAACCATACCACAATTTTCAAATGCCTCACACAAATATTAAAGATCCATAATTCGCTTGCATAGGATCAATAAATCAGATTGACCTAGTTGTTTAGACTCTAGAGCAACAAAAGTTATCACTCTCAACCAAGGTGATGCTGAAGAATACTGAGTCAATATCCTTGCATTCATTAGTTTAGTAGCCATAGAGTATTCTAGAGCATATCAGGGAAGTCAATGAGAAAAGACAGTTTGGAGAAAGAAAAGTATTTTTCAGTTGGTAAAGAAAATGTTGGTCAATGTAGATGTAGTTTGATAAGCATCCTGACAGTTTTAGAACCACCCCAATGGATACATATTGCCCCAACAGTTATGCAACTACCACTCTATTGAAGTAGTGGTTTTGTCTAGTATTCAAAAGAATCAAAACATTTAGTACAAAAGTGCACCTAATCTTTCAATGGAAAATTAAATTGTAGAATTTTCTAGAAAATTTGATGGTTTTCTAGAGATGATTCTAAACAAATGCATATTCCCAATAAAAATCCATAATATTGAAAAGTTTTGTTGGAATAGGTAATTGGATGTGATAAAGAAATCTCATACAGAAGAATTCTTTAACTAACATAAGTTAAATATGAGCATGCAAACATATTAGAAACAGATCAATCTTCATTGTAAATCACTCAATACTCATAGTGACGGGAGAAAAGGACATTGCATAGAGAACAATAACAAAGAAAATAAAATAAGCCATTGTGTATGGATATACACGTGAGAAACAAATCATTCAATAAACAAAGCAAGGTAAGAGTATCACTGATTTCAAGTGAGATGCTCAGAATCCATGCAATATGATTTTTTTTTCTTAAAGAATGGATCCCAAATCGAATGCAAATAGCACCTCGAAGTCTTGAAAGTGAAATCAACTTTATAGAGAAGAAGCAGCTGCGGCACCCAACCCCATCTCATCAATCCTCTCTTTTTTGTACGCTCTTGGAAGCCCACGGGAAGATATGCGCAACCCACATCTAGTGCCATGTCGAATATCATATTTTGGGACACTTTGAAGGAACAAATGAAGGGCTACTCACTGGCTTCCAAACCACTCGCCAAGCCCCTGCTTTGTTCTTGGGAGAGGTAAGTCTAGCTTCCAAATGAAATATACCAAAATATGCGCTAGAGAAATTAAAAATGAGCTCCCATGTGCCATAAAGAGAAGAACCCCTGAACGCAGAATGAAAAATGACTTCCCTACGAGCAGATATTTTAGGAATCAAATGAGGGTGGCGAGAGTAAATGCTAAACCAGATATTTTTGTTCCCACCCTCTAAACAGAAACATTAATTATGATGACAAATTCTTTTTCAACTGAACGGGATTATCTCCTTTTGATTTATTTTAATCCATAAATCTAAATCAAATAGGTCAAATCACCTAATCCCTCATTAAATTAATTAAACTTTGATTAATTTAATCCCCATCTCCAAAATTCTCTAGATTTTTCCACTTGCACATGAAAGTGCATTTAATTGATTTATCAAAATCTTTATTTACTTTCAACTTGAAATCTTTGGGGAATATTCCTCCAAGTTTGAAAATCCCTCCAAAAGGGATTTGTCCTTTTAAGAGCTCTTACATGTCTCTTGCACAAGTCAAACTTAGCATTTAACTCATCTTATCACCAAATTCAAACTTCAAATCTCCCCCTCTTTTCTACATTGACCAAAATGTGCTCATTCCTCAACCTCTCACATGTTGACAAGTGGCATCTTGCCATTGGTGGATCTTTAGTCCCACATCCTGCATGTTTGGCATTCTTTAATCCTTCTTGGCTATAAATAGAGAGTTTAACTATTGTAAATTAAACCTGCACAAGTCATCCAGCCCTTTCCCAACCCCTTTTTGATAAGCTCAATGATGAATCTGATATGAAAATGCTATGAAGATTGTGGAAATGATGATCATGATGAAATTCCAAAATAGCACCAATACCCCCATAAGATCAAGTGCTTATTTTGTTTTAGAATAGGAATAGTTATCTTTTTTGTATTTGCTCATTTATTTTATCTTTTTTCCTTTTTCTTTAACAATGCAAATGTATTTTATGGGGAATTATTATTCTAACCTTGCATTTTTTATCTAATAATGTGATTATTTTCTTTGTTCATGCAAGTTTGAACATGAAATGCTACAATTAGAACCTTTGCATGATGATATGATCTTTGAATTGCTGCAATAAACTCTTGACTTCTTCCTTGAAATTCTTTGAAGGTGATCTTTAAGTGCTCTATAATGCTCTTGTAAAGTATTAGGATGCTCTCTTAAAAATCTTAGGTGAAACTATTTGAATGGTTCTAAGTACATAACATAATGCCCAATTCTTCCCTGAAAGAGTTAGAAATTTAGAATTACAAATTTAGAATTACTGGCCAAGAAGGCACTCTGTGGTGGCACACACACAACTCATGGCTTAGACAGAGTGACAAATTTAGAATTACTGGCCAAGAAGGCACTCTGTGGTGGCACACACACAACTCATGGCTTAGACAGAGCGACTGTGATGGAGAACTGATTATCTCCCCCAAAATCAACACTACTTATCCTGTCAAGAAGCTTGCTCAGGAGATTCCAATCGTGCTGGGTATGAAATTTTTGAATATATTCTTCTCTTTCCATTTTGAATTTTTTTGAATAAAACTAGGGAGGAAATAGGGGGGGAGAGAGGTCTAGCGAGGTAGCATGGGCAACGCAGGGGCTTTTATTAGTTTTGGTTTTCTTGACATTTGGTGTCTTTTTCGCCTAAATGTGTGAAGGATGGTAGTTGCAATGGTTGGGGAGTTTTGACCTGAAAGAGGAGATCGATGGTTGATGAGAAAATTGCTCTGTCGGCATCAAAGAAAGAGGGAAAAATGAAGCTGGGCAACTAAAAAGGTTTAGCTTGAAGGTCTCGTTCGGTGTGACAACAAAATAGAGGAAAGAGGAAAGGGAAGACAATACAACATGAGTTTGTGGATGTATCTATCGCCCCTAATTGTGGCTCGGCTAGATTGATCAGACGATTAATCTGTAGGGAATACATTGTTTGGTTTTTTGGTATTTGTTGTTGAATGTTGTTGCCTTATATAGCAGTTCGTCTGTGCGTATGAAAATGTGAAATAGTGTGTCACCAATTGGAGTATGGTGTAGAAAGGGTTCGTGGTATGTGGGACTAGGTAGTTTGTTAAGCACTCTAGGGAACCAATGTGAGAGAACAAGACTAAGAATAAGACAACTGCATTGGAAGGGATGGGTATATAAAAAAAATTGAGGTCGGAAAGCGGTTTTATTCTTTCTTGATTCTTTTATTATCTAAATATTTTATTTATTTTTCTTTCAACTCTTATACATACTTTTTCAGTGAAGAGACCATTTTGTTAAAATTTTATTTTATAGTTTTTCTAATATATTACTTAGCATTACTTTTTTTCTTTTTTTCTTTAGTGTGTTTATTTAATATAATATTTAAGTAATAGTGCATATAAATGAGATGACACACTTAATCATTCTAGTTTAAATATTTACAATATTGTGTTTAAATTTCAAGGAATGATGATGAGGAATTTTGTTGCAATCCATCTTATTACATTGAGAGATGTAACTACAATGCACATAGTAAGGAGTGAAGTGTAATGGAGTCATGTTGGTTTAAAAAATATTTAAAATAAACAAACTAACTTTTTTAAAATATAAAGAAACTAAAATTTTAAAATATGTATCAATACTACATAAAGACAAGAGCTGCAGAGCAGCGAATTTCCTTCCAAAGTGTGCAAGAATAGTTTTGTTCATGATTTTTGTGTATGCATTGCTTGTTGAGGTATTGTGCTTTTGCCATATTTAAAATCAATTCTTTATAATTAGTCATTTGCATAGTTCTAGGGGTAGGCTGCTGCATAGTAGTACGGGTACGCTACAAATGACTAGAGACAACCTCCTTGCAAGAGCAACAACCTCCACCATCACAAATAACACATTGTTTTGTATATCATTGAACTCCATAGATAGTTCCTCTATTTCATTAGAGCTATTCCATATTGGCAATATCTGAGAAGAAGAAACCTTCATTAACACAATAGATTTCATTAATATTTATAATTAATATTGTCAAATAAAACATGAGTTAAGGGTTCAGATATTTTCTTTCTTCTATTTGATCCCAGAACTAAAATGTTTTTTTTCTAGTCAAATCATGGTTCAAAGACAAGGAGAATATTCCATAATAGATACCATAATTACCAAATTTAAAAAATTCAATCTGATCTAAAGGCCAAAAAAAAAAAATACAAAATACAAAATATTCAAAAGGATTCAAAGAAATATTTGAAACAATTGAAAAATCTAAACCAAAATAGATTTTCTAACAATGCTCAACTTCCTTATATTGCATTCTTAGTTTAATTCAACTACCTGCTTAACTTCCTTTTATTGCATTCTTGGTTTAATTCATCTGCCTCTCTCCACTTGTTACACTTGTTATTTCTTTTCCCACAAAGATTTGATACACCTCTGCAAGCTGTCTTTACGCCTAAGCTTTTATTTATAAACGTACAACACTCTATTTTTGGGTTAGTATAATGTCCTCTGCATTGGACTGGTCCTTGATATAAATAACAAATAATGAGTTTGTAGGCTAATTCAAAACGGCTATACATTGTGTTGTGGGGTTTGTACAAAGCCGTAACATACATGAAACTGTAAGCATGTAGACATCTTTCATACCATCAATTACAATGACTAGCTAACTAGAGACTCTAATGAAAAATCTGAGTTTCGATCATAGCACACATCAAATTACTTCAATTACTAATTTATTTCATTTGTTTGAAGTGGTGTTTTGTGTGGGTACGAATGGATGATCCAGGAAACATGACCATGCCTGTTCGGCTATGATACGACAAGGATCAACTACTATAAATTCTACTTTAAAAATTTAGTAGATGCAATAAACGATGGTGTAAATGTGAAGATAATTGATGCTGCGAAGATCCTGTTTTTTCCAACATGACAAAGACATTCGCTATTTTTAGCTAGCATTTTATTTTTTAAAGTTGTTTTTCTTTAAAGATTTGTTTTGCTTTGCTTTCACCGAATAAAGCATGCCTATTGACATGCATTGGTTGGAGATTGTTTTTTTCCAAAATCTGTTGCTTTCGTTGCAAGGCTGTTAAGTCTTTCTATTCCCTGCGTCTTTCTAATTTCGATGTTAGGCAGCAATATGAACAAAACTCTATTTTGAAAACAGAGCAGATTTTTTCTGGATCTGAATATCATTGTATATCTTTGGATCATAATTCTTTATGAGGTTTTGAGTAGCGTAATATATGAACTATTTTATATAACTATTTTTTCTTCTTTCTGCTGTTCAACTCATTTGTATCAGCTGGTTCTAGAGGAGAGGCACTTTGTTTTTCAAATCTACATTTGGTATCAGAGCAGGTATTTTTGTTTTGGGTTGAAGATCTAGCTGTTCAAATTTCGCCAAAGATTATCATTTCGAATTCTAACAGCTTGCCCATTCCAGAATTTGATGGTAATGAGTATGATTATTGGTGTATAAAAATGATGACTTTCTTAATAGGAAAATATTTGTGGGAGATTGTTGAATCAGGTTACCAAGAGCCAGCTGATTGGAATGCCCTCCCAGTCAATGAAAGAACAACAAGGAAGGAAGCTAAGAAGAAGAATTTTCAACTATTGTTTCATATTCAAATAGCCCTAGACAAGAGTTTATTTCCAAGAATTACAGGTGCAAAGATAGCTAAGGATGCCTGGAAGACTCTCAAAGAAGCTTACCAAGGCAGTGATCAAGTCCAAGTTGTTAAGTTACAGACATTGAAGAGAGAATTTGAGAATTTAAAAATGCAAGAAGGAGAAAGTGTGAGTGAGTATTGTGTCAAAGTAAAAGATGTGGTCAATAAGATGGCTACACTAGGAGAAACTATAAACACAAAAGTTCTGATGAAAAAGGTGTTGAGATCTCTCACACCAAGAAGGAATCGCATTGCCATAATAATGGAAGAAAGTAAGGATTTGGCAACCCTTCAATTTGATCACCTTGTTGGATCCTTGATCTCACATGAAAAAAGATTAAAGATTATTTTGGAGAAAGTGTTGAGAAATCCTTTTCCTCCAAAGTACAAATAACAAAGAATGATGATGGCAGCAGTAGTAGCAAAAGCAATCAAAGCCAAAGTAAAGGTAAAAATCAAAATAATTCAAGAGGTAGAGGCAGAGGTTTTTCAAGAGGAAGAGGTGGTTCAAGAGGCAGAGGTTGAGGAAGATTTGATAAAAGGAATGTTCAATGTTACCATTGTAATAGGTATGGACATTTTGAAAGAGAATGTAGAGTAAAATAAGGTAAAAATGTTAATTATGCTCAAGAAAGTTATGAAAATCCTCTAGATAATTTATTCTTATCTTATTATAAAATTGAAAATACTAGTAAAGATGTTTGGTACCTAGATTCTGGATGCTCTAACCATATGTCAGGAAATGGGAAGTTGTTTTCAACAAAGTATGAAAGTTTCAAGTCAAAGATTCAGCTCGGTGATGATAAATCATTGGTGGTCACTGCAAAAGGTGCTATGGAGGTCCACACAAAAGAAGGTATGAAGAGTGTTAAAGATATTTATTACACTCCTGAGTTAAAACATAATTTGTTAAGTGTTGGACAATTATGTGAGAAGAACTATAGAGTTGTCTTTGAAAATAAGAAATGTACAATTTTTTGATAAGAGTCGGGGAAACAGAGTAATCACAGTTGTTCCTATGACGAAAAATAGGATGTTTCCATTGAGATTTGGTGAAAATAACAGCAGCCTTGCCAATATGGCATTTGAGGATACAAGTTGGCTATGGCATCTAAGGTATGGCCATTTAAACTTTCACAGTTTGAAGCTTTTGACCTCAAAAGCATTACTTGTTGGTCTGCCCAAGGTTGAAGAGCACAAGGAGGTTTGTGAAGGATGTGCTAAAAGGAAAGCATGCAAGGGAAAGGTTTCCAAAAGGCACTGCATGGAGGGCCCATTACCCCCTTCAACTTGTTCATTCAGATATCTGTGGACCGATGCAAACAAAGAGTTTGGGTAAGTCATCATATTTTATCACTTTTATTGATGATTACTCACAAAAATGTTGGGTGTATTTTTTGAAGGCTAAGGATGAAGCCCTTGATACATTCAAGAGGTTTAAAGCACTTGTGGAAAATGAGAAAGGGTGCAAAATCAAATGTTTAAGGACTGATCATGGTGGAGAATTTTGTTCAAGAGCCTTTCAAAATTATTGTGATATGAATGGCATCTGGAGGCAACTCACCACTTTATACACACCTCAACAAAATGGGGTAGCTGAAAGGAAAAACTGCACTGTGGTAGAAATGGCAAGGAGCATGTTGTAAACCAAGGGATTGAGTAACTCTTATTGAAGAGATGCAGTTGCTACAATAGTGTACATTCTCAATCGAAGTCCCACCAATGCACTTGAGAAGATGACTCCTTATGAAGCATGGTATGAGAAAAGGCCTAATGTTAATCATTTCAGAGTTTTTGGTTGTTTAGCTTATGTTCATATCCCTGATCAGAATAGACAAAAGTTAGATGCAAAAAGTGAGTCATGTATTTTTGTTGGATATAGTTAGGAAAGAAAAGCTTAGAGGTTATATAATCCTCTCACTAATAAGCTTATTGTTTCAAGAGATGTGATTTTTGATGAAGGGGGAGTTTATGGTCATCAAAAAGGCCATATGGAGAAGTCAAAATCTATTTTGAATGATGATGTTGATCATCAGCAGCCCACTAATGTTGTTGTTCCAAATGATTTCAATCCACCAAGCAACCCCTCATCTAATTCTTCAAGTCCATCTTCAACTCCAAGTTCTAGAAGGAAGATAAAAAGTTTGAGTGATATTTATCAAAGGAGTGCAAATCAAGCACATGAAGAAAATCCAATAGGTGACAGTTAATTTTGCCTTATTTACCAAGGCTGATTTTGAACCATCATGTTTTGAAGAAGCATGTACTAATGAGGTTTGGATGCAAGCTATGCAAGAAGAGATGGATTCCATTCATAGGAATGATACTTGGGAGCTTACAGAGCTTCCATATGACAAGAAGAAGATTGGCACCAAATGGATCTACAAGACTAAGCATAACAATGATGGAAGTGTTGAAAGGCATAAGGCAAGATTAGTTGCTAAAGGCTTCACACACAAGTATGGGATTGACTATGAAGAGACGTTTGCACCAGATGCAAGACAAGAGACCATTAGAATGTTGATTTCATTAGCAGCTCAAAAGAATTGGAGAATACATCATATGGATGTGAAAATTTCCTTCTTGAATGGGTACTTAGAAGAGGAAGTATATGTGGAACAGCCACAAGGTTTTCAAGTGGAAGGAAAAGAGAATCATGTCTACAAATTGAAGAAGGATTTGTATGGCCTCAAGCAAGCACCAAGAGCATGGTATGCAAGAATTGATGAAAACTTTCAAGAGAATGGCTTCAAGAGAAGTAAGAGTGAACCTACCCTTTACTACAAACTAGAAGGTAATGATATTCTTATTATAAGTTTGTATGTTGATGATTTCTTGTATATGGGTAGTAGTTCTAAGATGAAAGATGAGTTCAAAATTGCTATGATGAAAGAATTTGAAATGAAAGATCTTGGTCTCATGAAATATTTTTTAGGAATGGAGGTTTATCAATGTAAAAATGAAATTTTCATTTGCCAAACCAAATATGCAAAAGATATGTTGAAGAAGTTTGACATGGTTGATTGTAAACCATACTCCACTCCAAGTGCTCATGGAGTTGTGTTGAGTAGGAATGATGGTGCTGAATTAGTTGATGAGACTGCTTACAGAAGTATTATTGGGAGTTTGATGTTTCTAACCCACACAAGACCTGATATAGCATATTCAGTTTCACTTGTTTCAAGGTATATGACAAATCCATCAGAAATACACATGAAGGCAGCTAAAAGAATTTTGAGGTATGTGAAAGGCACTCTAAATTATGGTATTCATTACTATTCTTCTAAAAGATTCAATCTTGTTGGCTTTAGTGATTCAGATTGGGGAGGTAGTATGGATGATCATAAGTCTACATCTAGAAATTGTTTCTCTTTTGGTTCTGGTTTGATTACTTGGAGTTCCAAAAAACAAAGTATGGTTGCTCTCTCATCCACAGAAGCAGAGTATGTTGCAGTTACTTCAGCAGGTATACAAGCTCTTTGGCTTAGAAAAGTTTTAGAAGAAATTGGTGAGAAACAGATTCAGCCTACAATGATTTATTGTGACAATATAAGTGCCATCAAATTAGCAAAGAATCTGGTTCATCATAGTAGGACAAAGCATTTTGATTTGAAGTATCACTTCATCCGTAATTTAGTACAGAAGAAGGAAGTTGAATTGAAACACATCAGCACTCATGATCAATTAGCAGACATCTTCACCAAAGCAGTTGCAAGAGATTAGTTTATGAAACTTCGAGATCAGATTGTGAGCCCTCATAGCATCAAGGGGGAGTATGAAGATAAGTGATGCTGCGAAGATTCTATTTTTTCCAACATGACAAAGACATCTGCTATTTTTAGCTAGCATTTTGTTTTTTAAAGTTGTTTTTCTTTAAAGATTTATTTTGCTTTGCTTTCACCGAATAAAGCAAGCCTATTGACATGCATTGGTTGGAGATTGTTTTTTCCAAAATCTGTTGCTTCCGTTGCAAGGCTGTTAAGTCTTTTTATTCCCTGCGTCTTTGTAATTTCGATGTTAGGCTGTAATATGAACAAAACTCTATTTTGAAAACAGAGCAGATTTTTTCTACATCTGAATATCATTGTATATCTTTGGATCATAATTCTTTATGAGGTTTTGCGTAGTGTAATATATGAACTATTTTATATAACTATTTTTTCTTCTTTCTACTGTTCAACTCATTTGTATTAGCTGAGGAACTTTGTTTTTCAAATCTACAAAATGTTTTGGGATACTTTGCATAGTCGTTGTTGGAGAATTTTGAGTGGAGATCTACCTTTCCTTGCAAAGATAAATCACTCAAGATAGATAAATGATGTAATATGAGCTAGCATGAGGTGCCAGAAATCCATGTCTATTGAAAAAATATTACTAGAAGAAAATCAACCATAAATGGTACTTACCACCAAAATGTCCAATACTGGGCTTGATCCCCAAAGTCAACCCAAGGAAACATTCCACGCTTGATTATTCAGAGTGAATATTTGAATATACTTCTTCGCATTTACAGCAAGGCATTAGTAGATTGCTACAAACACCTATCCTCACTATTTGTAAAAATTACAAATAAGGGAATTTGTTGTAAAAAAGGAAAATATAATCAGTGTAGAACATACAGATGCCATAACCCAATGTTCAATATTAGTGGTAAAAAATGAAAACATTTAATGCAAAGTTTTTATAAGGAGGAATAGTAAAGATTCACTCAATGCATTTGACAAGAACTTATCTGAAACAAACAGATCCTATTTCCCATAGACATAAAGAGTGAGTAGGATGATCATGTTGCATATTTTTTGGAGTTGTTATAAATGACTTTAGAAAGTGTTGCATATACAATACTAGAAGAACCATAACCAAATATATTATGTTAAGAAAATTATAATCAAGAATTACCTACTGCATATTTATTCCCCCTGAAAGGTTCCCAAAGAGAAAGTGGAATAGATATACCAATCTGCATATGGCAAATATTTATGTTAGTTCCACCAACCAGAATAAAGTGGAATAGTGACGTCATTTTGCTTTAAAAAATATTTAAAACAAACTTTTTAAATATATAAATAAACTAAAATTTTAAAATATATATATCAATACTACAATAAAGAAAATTAAATCTAAAATGTATAATGTATAATTATTATATATAATATATACTATAATATATAATAAATAGAATATAATATAGCATATAAATATTAATGTTTAAAACTAAAAACAACAGGTTGAAAAGCTAAACACTACGGATATGTTTAAATCTTTAAAATTAATGTTCAAAACTATGGGTAGTCTAAGCAGTTTAAATTTGTAAAATTAATGTTTAAAATCACACAGCTAGGGTGAAAATGAAATTATTTAAGTGATCTATGTCTTTCACTCAAGACACAACTTTCCCAATGCTACATACATGTCTAATGCATAGAGATCAGAAACCGTTAAAATTTTCTAATTATTATGTATGGAGTCATTCGTGCCCTAATGCATCTATGAGGCTGGATAGGTTTAAGTCAAATTGAATTTATTATTTTAAGATATAAAATACTGTCAATTTAATTATTGGCAAACGTTTTAGGGTTTAATTGCACATATTTTATTATTTTAAAAAATCTAGAAGTAACTTCCAAAAATTCTAAGATAAGTCACACTCATTTTATACCACTTCAAAATTCTAAAATTTTAAATTCTAAAAGGTGTCATATTAGTATTTATTAAATGGTTTCAAATTCAAGTTACACTCATTTTAATACTTTAAAATTTTCAACATTTTTAATTTAGGAACTAATTTACCACCATAGATTGTTGATATTTTTGGATTGAAACTATGCACTATTTTTTAACATCAACTTCTTGAATCATACTCCATGATCCATCATTAGGATGATAAGAAAATATAGAGAAGAATGAAAATTGTATTAGTAGACTTGTATAGAAATAGGAGAGGGTGTTGGGAGGATTAGAGGAAACTTCCCTAAAAAAATTTCAAGGAAAGGAGACAAGAGAGTAAGTATCGGAAAGAAAAGAAGTAATAGTAAAAACTTGATGATAAAAATAATGATTATTATATAAACAAGTTGTAATTAAAAACAATTAAAAAAATTAATATTATATTAAGTAATATAATAACATGTTAGATATAATAATATGTTGAATAACATTATATCTCTATAGTTATATTTACAAGAGGTCAAATCACTCAAAATAATTTTCAAGAAAACCAACATTTAATGATAATACAAGATTAAAAACTCAATTTACAATGCAAATTTAATGGTACATGGTTGGAAACCTCTATGAATTGTAGCAATGGAGGATACTTGGTCGTCAATGAGCTTCATAACAACAATCAATCATAGATAAATTTGAAAGACCCAAACACCAAGGCTAAAAACTCATACTCTTGTCCAACAAACACCATAAATTCTTCACACCATATAGGGTGACAAGAACTAATTTGTGGAAACCTAATACATGCTCAAATTTTTAAAAAGGAAACACCCTATGACCTTGCAGAGAAGTCGATACCTCATAAACTTTGGTCAAGTTAGGGTCAAATATATGCAACAAAATGTTCACCTTGTAGAAAAAGAAGGATTGCTCAACCCTACAAGGATGAAATTAAATTTTTAGATTTTGGACTAATTACACAATGCAATAAGTTGAAAATGAAGTGTTTTGATGTAAGTTTGAACTTTTAATAATGCACTAAAATGAAGCAATTTAAGCTAAATACAATGAAATCAATGAAACAACAAATAAGGAAACTGAAAAAGAAAGGTAATAACACCAAAAAAAGCTAAAAACTAATATTTTAATGTCTTGAAAATGCAAAGCAGTAGCTAACAAGGACTCATTCACTTGTAGGGGCCCAAATGGGTCCTGGCTAGATGTTTTTGAGATTTTTCTATGGATTTTAGAGAGAGTTTTGATGCTATTTCAGTTGTGGATTTTAGAGAGAATTTTGATGCTATTTTAGTTGTGAGAAGGTTCAAATCAAATTTCCTAAACAGTGAAAGGCAACTTCATATTTTCTAGAACTTAAATAAAAAAATGCAATTTAGAAAGATGAAATGTAAGACCTAGATTAAAATGTAGTTTTATTTTGATTTTCAAATGTGATTGAATGAAATCCAAATGAGATGTAAAAAGACTACTTTGTTTTTGTAATTTTCAGATTTAAGAAGTGCAAAACAATGCAAATCTAAACCCTATATGATATACAATATTTAAATGCAAATCTCAATGCAATGAATGCAATATTTTAAGTTGAAATCCAATGAAAGACTCCAAAAATTTAGAAAAGCGTGTTGGATAATTCGGGTTCACCAAAAATGTGATGGATCACTTATTTTCCAAGCCCAAATCACTTAAAATTATGTAAAAGAAGATGTTAATAACAACTAGAAATGAACTCTAACTATTATAGCAACTATGAAGAATGTTTTTAGAGTATAAAAAGTCATGCACCTATCCAAAATGTTCTTTTTGAACTATGGAGGAGTCATTCGTCTTCAGGGGTGAAAGTTCTTAGGACCACATTTATAAATGTGAAATTTCTTTAAAACACTTCACAACTCTTAAACAAGACATGCGTTATGCATATATTATTTAGGAAGGGGCCCATAAGACTTAATTAAGCACATAAGTCCTAGAAAAGTGTGAAAGTGTGTTACAACACTTCACAACACCTTTGCAAAGGACAAATTAAAGCATGATTTAATCAAATGAAGGTTCTCAAATAGTCTCAATGTGAACAACACTCCAAGACACCATTAAATCAGGTAAGGAAAAAGGGCTTACCTTTTTTGTCACTACAAAATCCATAATGTGGTGAAATTATGGAATCGTCCACTTATTTTTCCACTTCTCTCTTTTTGGTTATCCACATGTGTAATACATGGTGATTTACATCTTTGAGGCTTCGGCCTTTAGCAAGATGTTTCTAAACCATCAAGATTTTACTTCTTTTCCTACAAGACTTTAAAATTTTCTACATGGTACTCAAAGTCAGCAAATCTACCTAATTTTCCTTTTGAGTCACTGAGAACTTCACTTTTATAAAGGCTAACCATTGTTTTGAAATCTAGAAAAATTAGTAATCCTCTCATTCTTTTCTCAGTTAAGCAAGCTTTAGTTAATTGGATTACCTTATGAATGGATAAACTTACCTTAACCAAGAAAACATTCCAGGAAAACTAGATTTCTTGAAAGATCCACCAAGAATCCCTAAATCAGAAGACAATCTTAGTTATTCCCAAGGCTTGGGAATGTTAGGTCTTCATGCACTAGGTTCACTAATAGATTGTTGCATAAATTTATTGTTAGTCATCAAGGGTCTATGGTTTCTTAATCTCACTAGTATCCAATTGGACATAGCAAAGCTCAACCAAATTAAACATACATCACTTTGTAATCTCATGAACACAAATGATTTGCAAGAAAAACTTCATGAATTCAAATTATTTGGAAAGACTTAGGGGATTTAACATATATTTCTCTACCACTTCATGAATATGAATAATTTATGATAAACTCCATGAATTCATCATTTTTGAAAAATTTTCAAGAAATATTTAGTATCTACTCTAAAGAAAAATGTTAAGGATACTAAGATTTAAATTTCTCCTAGCTATTATCCATGCATACACCATGAAATGAATTAAATCAAAGAAAAACACTCTATACTTCACCAAATTGTTTCATAGCAGGTGTAGAATGATGCAAGAATTTAAAGAAACATGAGATTTTTTGCAACCAAACAATGTTAATATGTATCCATATGTGGCACAACACATTGGCTTCTCTGATAGGAAAAAATAATCAACTATGTAGGATTTCATATCAAGAGATAGCTTTAAAATTGGCTTTGATATTAGCATACTTTAGTGGAGCATATAAGTTTCCATACTAGAATAGTACAAAAAATAGGAAAAAAGAAATAAAACTAGCAAGAGTTCCAACTTTAAGCCTTCATAATTCCACAAGTTCTAAACCTCTATAAAATGAACAACTCTGTTCCTTTTATAAGAACAAGGAAATCAAATATTTCCAAACAAATACATGAAAGAGAATAAATAGAATCATAAAGCAAACATGTGGCCATTTTAATATTTGGTACAAGAATATTCTAGAACAAGTGAGCAATATATTTGGCTTTCTCTTCTATTCAATTAAAATTTTGAAACCAATATCATAAGTGGGTCAAGTTCCCTCTATTTGTGAAACAAAATGTAGTAAGTTCCCATATACTCAAAGTGATCAGGTAGATGTAGAAATTTTAGTTTGCCAACCCTAATATTCTATGGTCATGTTTCGAGCTTGGGGAACGCTCACACTAAAGCAATACTACAGAACCTTCAACGTCACCCATCCTAGAAATAAAACTAGAGTTCATGATTGTTTGGTCTCCCTTCATACACTCTTTTGGACCACACATCTCCCACTTTGGTGCACTACACAATTCATTCATTTGATCCATTCGCCTAAATTTCCATACCTTAACTTCATCCTACCATCTATCCATCCTACAAATAAAATACCACATGCCAATTACCTTTAAGAATAACCACAAGAAACATCATTAAAACAAGGTGCAATAGTGACATTAGTTCCTTCAAATTACCAATTTAATAGAACATGTTCTAACACTTTTATGAAATCACTAACTTAAGGAAAATTTTCAAACATTTGATGCATCAAGGATAACTGAGTGACATACATGAACTTTTACATAGCTGCACCATATACCTGATGTTGGAAGAATGAACAACATCTCTTTATGATGGTTTTGTGTTGTCATTGATGTCACCATGTTATATGAGTTGCAAGTGAAAGTTTAAGTTCTAGCTTGATCTAGCATTCTGAACCGTTATGCAATTATTATCCTTTAGTATTTTGGTCTGCAATCCTTCACTAATGATTATCATTTCTTGCGGCTTTGGGAAATCTTTTTTGGATATTGGAAGCTTGTATACAGAATCTCATGTGCACAAGTGCTCATATGGCGAGTTGGCATTACTTTGTTGTTGCATTACTTTGTTATTAGGTTTATCCCTGGGCGACCTAATGACTAGTTGATGATATCATGAATTAATTTTGTGTTGCAGATGTATGTGTGACTTAACTTAGGTCCATGTTGACATGTTGTAGCATGCTACATGCTTGGAATATTTTTTGAAAGGTTTTGTACAAGTTTGAAGCCAACAATCAATATTTTTGGTGAATAAGGGTTGCATCTAATTAGGTTGAACTAATTTATGCTTGTGGAGGAATCAATTGTATATAATGGATAGTTTTGATTATTTTTTGTTTTTGTTGAAGTGAAAAAAGTGTGAAGAGGACAATTATGCAAAGATGATGAAGTGTGTAAAGTCAGTTTACTGAACATCAAAGGATTTGGATCAATACTTGTTAGGTGTAACTTTATCATTTCATTTTTTGGTTGTAGGCCATTTTGTTATTGTATCTTTTGTAGGTAGTGAGCCTCCCATTTTAGACAGTGAGTCCTGACAGAGAGCCACCCTTTGTAATATCTTATAATTTGTTATACTATATTGTGAGCTAATCCTACATGTGGATTTCCCCATTTGGGGTTTTCCATGTAAAAAATTTGGTGTTCATGTGTTGTGTTCTTTTATGTTTTGTTAATGCTATTGCTCATTTTTATTGTTATATGCATTGGAGTAATTGGATGTTGTTTGTTCAATAATTTTAAGAAGATACTAATTAACCCCCCCTCTCAATATCTTGTGTATTCAACAATTGGTATCAGAGCTTTGTTCCACCAAAGAAGCATAACAACTTGAGGAAGATCTTGAAGATTGAACAAATGGATGATAAAGAAGAACTTTGGGTTGCTCCTGAAGATCTTTACAAGGCTGAAAATGAATACAAATATTTGAAATAAAACCTTGATGAGGAAAATGAATGCATGTAGAATTTTAGGAAAAAATTTTAGGTCCCAACAAGGTCCAAAGTGGGACCCATTTGCCATGGGTGGTGAATGAGTCCCCCTTGGCTCCAAATTCAAAAAAAATCAAATATTCTTTCTAGTTTTTTTTCAAAATTACCCTATGTCAACTTGTGATGAGCTATCAATGGGTTAATAAAGCACAAGAATGTATGAATAAGTGCTTTTACATCCATTTCAACCCCATTCATTCACTAATTTATCCAAGCATTCAATAATCCATTCAAGCACTTTGCATCATTCAATCAAGCATCAATTAAGCATCTTGGAGCAGCCATTGGCATATCTTCATATTTTGAGCATTAAAGATGTGGTAAGTTTATGAAATTTGCATGTTATCTATTTGTCATACTCATTTCATTTCATTTCATTGTTTAGGGTTTGACTACCATAGTGGGGTTTGACCAAGGCAAACCCCTGTTCTCTAACCCTCATCCATTTTTCCCAATTTGAATGTGTGTTTACAGACTTTTGTATGCAGTTTATCAATCAATTAGGTGTTGAAAGGTGGTAAACAAGTCAACAAGGTGTTTCAAGTCAAATAAACCCTATTTCAAGCTTGGAGACAACTTATAACCCATTTTGTATAGAATTAACTTTGTCAACCCAACAAGTAGACAACCTCAGATATGGTGCTACAGGATTGGTCCCTAATTTCTCAAAATTTTGGGAGAGGACTTATTTTCCATTAGTGGCAAATGAGTCCCACCTTAAGGATGGAAATCAATATTTTGTCAGATTCTAGATCCTGACACCCAGAAACCAGTTTCCAATAGTTTTCACCTAAAGTAGGACTAATTAGCCATCAGTGGAAAATGAGTCCCAATGTTGATTTTCAATCATCTCAATCATCATTCAAAATATTATAGAATCTTCATCATACTTCTAGGTGCACTCTGATTCATCCTCCTTATTTTTTGTTTTCCATTTGCTCATACCTAGTTCATGTTTGCATATCGCATTGTGTTTTCAAACATTACATAAATCTTAGGTGTTGCATTAATAATTAGTCAATTAATTAATCTAATTGCACTTAGATCATTCCATTTAGTCTAAATAGAATCATAAATTTCATAATTTGAGTGAACCTACCTAGAATTTTGAGTGGGATTTATCTATCTCCTTTTAGGTGAAACATCCTAAGAGCGCAAGAGTAGCCTATAAGCCCTACCCAAAATTCTATGCTTCAGTAAGAAAGTTTGACATAGAGCTAGTGAATGCAGAACCTAGATGATGAATTAATTTAATGCATGAAGAATGAATCAATCTTTTGTTGGCTACTGCTATACAAGTATTAGGTTTGGAAAAGAACAAATCAATGCAAATCAAGGGTTAATGGAGGTTAGACAAATAAGAATTTTTTTTTTCTGGTACAAATACAACAAACCTAGACACATTTCAATAGTATGCAGAAGTAAAGGAGAAAGCAATCCGGTTTAGTAAAGAAGAGTGAACCAGTGAAGACAATTGACAAGAATGAGGTTAAGCAAGAAATGAACAAGATATGGGAAAAGAAAGAAGAGTCACAAACTTCAAAAGTGTATGTTCCCTCATCTAGCTCAAACAATTCCTTCTATAATTAGACCTAGCATGGTCTTAAGGGGAGCATTAATAGAAAATTATTCAAACCCCTTACATATCTAGTGTGTCAATCTTTGGCATGAAGATATGTTCCAAGGAATGAATAAACAAAGGTTATGTAAAATGAATTTGAAGAAAAGTTGTAGGAATCATTAATTATACAACCTTGAAATCGCGTTCACTGGCGATTCCAGGCGTCTGGTTATCAATAGCGTTCTTGTGGTACGGCCAGATGCGTTTAAGACCAATGAATTTATTTTGCATGGCATTTCCCAGGCCTTTGATCTGCTCAACGTAACAAACACCTGATCTTTTTTTTTTTTTCTGCTTGCCTGTACGCTGAAATAAGTCGGAATACAGAAATTATGGACGATGTAACTTTAATGGCTTTCTTTCAAATTTCCGTTTCCTCTGACAATTTTTATGTTTAGTTTAATTCATTTGAATTGCAACCTTAAAGTCAAAGACAAAAGTTCTGTGTTGGTATAGTGCGGTTTTCTGAAAT
The DNA here is from genome assembly GCA_007258455.2 of Sequoia sempervirens. Classification (NCBI taxonomy): domain Eukaryota; kingdom Viridiplantae; phylum Streptophyta; class Pinopsida; order Cupressales; family Cupressaceae; genus Sequoia; species Sequoia sempervirens. The sequence continues at coordinate 28,991 of VDFB02267192.1, forward strand.
TTGAGGGGTAAATTACAAAGACATTGTAAAGTAGTAGTTTTCTTTCAATACAAGAATTTACCAACGGGTCAGGATATGTTTACTTTCTCAATGGAAAATAATATGTAAATTGTTGTGAGCGTGTAACTCCATTGGCGAGATAGAAAGTTTTTGAAAAGAGTTTTTTA